>MU224737.1:2677401-2733149 GCA_018584345.1 Thuja plicata
CTCTCTGCATTCTTCTAGCCATAAGTGCTTCTATTTCATCTAGATCTTCTTCTTCATTTTCACTTTCACTATCTCTTCTAGATGTGTGTCTATGACTTGATTTGCTTATTCTCATAGAAGACTTAAAAATAGACTCTAAGTTTGGTAAGACACTATTATCAAAGTTATTCAACTCAAATGAAATCATTCTACCAATTAAACTATCAAGAGTAACTGTATTGTTTTCTACTGCTCTCATTTCTTAAATTGCAGAAACTCTAATAGCATATACAGGCAGTAAGTTTCTTAATACTTTACTTACCACTATCTCCTCTTCAAGTGTACCTCCAACTCCTCATATAGCATTGACTACTTCTTTTATTCTTGTGTTGTACCATGTGATGTTTTATCCTTCTTTCATTTTGAGATCATCAAATTTTCCTCTAAGGATTTCTGCCTTAGCTCTCAGAATATTTGTATCACCTCCATATACAAGCTTCAGTTTGTCCCACATCTTCTTTGCAATTTTGCAATCCTTGACATCTTCAAATTAAGCATTAGAGAGTGAGGAAGAAATCTATATAACAATACAGTTGTGCTTATGCTTCTCTCTCAATTGATCTACTGTCAATACTCATGTGGGCAACACATATTCAGTATCTAGGAATTGAGTAACATCATTACCATTACCTGACAAGTAGAGTCTTATCCTACTTTTCCATGAAGCAAAGTTGTCTTTGTTCAACTTGGGCACATCTCATCTGTTCATCTTGTGATCTTTGACTTAGGTCTTGAAACCTTCCTTTCTAAGCACACAAGCTTTGATACCAATTGTTAGTAATAACTGAGAGGGGGGGGGGGGGGGTGAATTAGTGGCCTCAAAAATTTATCCTTCAAACTTAACCACCAATCAATAAACCTCAGATTATTATGTCCCTACAAGATGCATGCCATGAAATACTAATATTGATTTAACTATCTTTCGGTGTTCTCTTTCAATCCTTATTATTTCTTGATTACCGATAAGAAGTATAACTATTTACCAAAATATAGTAAATAAGCAAAGTATACTGATCAATCTAGTGTTAACTATGTCAAATACAAAATAATAAAGAAATGAATCATACACACATAACACATGAATTCTTAATGTGGAAACCCTGTTAGGGGAAAAACCACTGGGATCGATACCGCAAATTTTCACTCTTCTAAAGTGAGCCCTATTAGGATCCAACCCTGTTAAAGGTTACAAACACTCTGTTAAGTGTGACCTTGTTAGAGGATTTTATACATAGAGGTTGTCACTTAGTATCGGGAATCTATTGCTACCATCCTTGAATCAGCCTCCTTCTTAGACTGTCAATAGGTATCGGGAAAGTCCAATGCTACTTTCATGAATCAACCTTTTTTGGCACTCCTTGGGATGTACCTCAATATATAGAAGACTGTTAAGTCCTTCTTGGTTAAGAGACTTGATTCTTCAATGGTTAAACTAAAACACTATGACCTATTCATATTGCAACTTTGAATTGCAGATTTTTAGATCTATTTAAGTACATTACCTCTCTGATCAATGTATCAATTCAATCCTTTTTGCTCCACACTTTCTGCTCTGTGATGTTGTGCTCACTGTTTGTTAGTGTCTGCAAAATTCCTTAGCTCTCCTTTAGCTTGATTGATCAAGACTGTATGAAGTTATTATTCATCAATTTCTCTTCAGTGTCCTCTTTCTATTCACTCCCCTTAATCCCATTTGTAAATGAATTAAGCTTGTCTCTTATATAGACATGATATTTACTATTTCTTGATTCTTGATTCTTGGCGTGAAAAACAATCCAACCAATTAGATTTAAAGCATAACTCCTAATTTGTCTCATAATTATCTTCTTGCCAACTGTACAAATCCTCTTTAAATCAATCACTTAACTCTGGTCAAATAAAACAAAGAAAACAACTAGTTAAGTCTATCTTTAGCTCTTGCCAGCTAGATATTTTTTGTTTTCTGAACTCTATGTTCTGTCGATCACCTCTGTAGTTAGTTTTTGGTGACAATTGACAATTTTGTCGGTGAGACTCTAATTAGCTTCATGATCTTTGTCCGTCGGGCATCATTGGAATTTTACTCATCAGGAAACCTTGTGACTTCACTCGTCAGGCATCACTATGGCTTTGCTTCATTTGGCAACACTATGCTTTCGATCGTCGGGTATCACTGTGACTATTTTTCTTTGCCTTTACTGATGGTGTGCACTCAATCGGTGTTGTTTGTCACTTAGTGAATACTTGACTTTTATGCATTAATGAAAGCATAAATTTTGTTCCTTTGATTCTCTGAAGTCTTTGGCATTATGTACATGACCGTACAGATGATATCAAGTTGATATTAATGACAATACAATACATTAACTGATTTAATGCCTTGCATTATCTTCAACATAACATTGCCAAACATCCAATCAGTTACATGTCATCATAATATGCTCTGTTAAAATGGTGGCTGAAATCTAAATATTTTCTATATGCTAACCATTTCTCCTTCTGAATCTCTTGTTCCATCAGATCAAACTCATTTCTTATTATATCTTCAGGGAAATTGAACGGATGATCTAGAGCCAGACATTTGGTTCTTTTCCTGAACATGTCAATGATAAATCCCTAATTGTCTGCACACCTTACCACTGATGTTGTTAATTGATATGGCTCCAAGTATTTGTCAAACTGAGTCCATCCTCCTTTGGTAATGATGAAATGATGAACTTTGGTGATGGTAGGGAAAATACTGCCTTTCATCTTACGAGTCAAAACTTCCTCTTACAACCCACCCAGCTGTCTAAGAATTTCTACCAGGCCAATCTTTAGTGGTACTTTGTAAGGGAGGTCATTTGGAGTTCCCCTAAAACCATAAACCCTAATGACTGTTGAGATAGGGTATAAGATTAAATCACCCCAATTGTGCACAATATTCAATTTTGTATCATATTCCATTGGTCTTAAAAGTTTCAACACGTCTGTGTGAATCCTAGGGTTGTCTTTACATAACAATTCTCTAATCCTAGAGGTAAAAGATCTATCAAAATTTATGGAACTGGCCTCTTTCCTATCCCAAGACAAGTCAGTACTCCAAAACTGAATCAACAAATCTTCATCATCCTAAAACTTGGTGAGATCCATTTCTTCTTCAAAGTAGTCATGATTATTAAATAAAATCATATGCATCATCATAGAATACCATCCCATTGGCTTGACTATCTTAGAATCCTTAATGCCTACCAAACCTTGATACATCAAGTCAACAATGTAAGTAGCATAGTCAAAAACAACAAACAGGTGGGGATTCAGGATTTGAACTACCATAAGAATAAAATGAACAAGCATTGTTGTCTCCTCATCCTCTCCTAACACATGGCATAGGGAACTATACATCTCTCTAGCCTTGCTATTAAAATAAGATAGTTTGAAAGGCTCTGGTGTGTTAGGGCCTACTACAATGAGACCCCCTATCTTGTTGAAATACCCTTTCAAGGCCTCATTTTTTTAGTATTCATTTTTATTTTTATATACCTCTTTGAAGTGGTCAAAATCTATATCATCCATCTGAATCAAGAGATCACTCAAATTGAAGAATTTCCTGACCTCATCAGCTGTGAAATTCAACAGTATGTTTTCATTTGTATCTCTTAAAACCCTAGACACCTTATCATAAGCTTTGGCTATTACAATTAACAAATATGTATCCATGAATACTCCAAGAACTAATAACTTGCCTACATCTAGATCCCATATATTACAGTCTGTGGAAGGAGCATTTCTCTAGCCGAAAGCAGTTTTAAATAGATTGAGACTACTTGTGCTAACCTTGGCATCTTTGGCCTATCTACCCATGTCATACAAACCTTTCCCAACTCTAAAATGAGGATTTATTGGAACAATTCTCTTAATATGGGTAGAATCATTTGTAGATCAACTCTACTATTGTATTAGGTCATCCCGCACATTTCTATCTTTATACTCTACATTACCAGTGAATTCAATCCTAGGGGCCATCTTCTGAACTTAGGGCTTCTTATGGTAATAATATAAAATTATATCAATACTTTTGTTTATCTTTTAGGATCTAAAACCCTACTACAAGTATGAATTTTACTATTTCGCAGAAGACTTAACCATTCTGTAATTTGTCACACAGAGCGCCAAATTGCTGCAACTTTGATTTTTGCTTCAATTACTTTGATGATTATGGAAGATTCAAACTCAAGAAAATGAATTATATGCTTCAATCAAATCAGTCTCTTGCATTGAATTTTACTGAAGTGGCCACATGCTCTGCAATCAATTCATCTGGTTTGAAACTTGCAGCTTAACGGCTCACTGAAACCATTCTGAGAACTTTAAAGTTGAACCATAGATCTCAATAGCATCTCATCCATCGGGTGGCTCTCATTACTTTAGACAAACCACTATCCATTTGGGACACGTATCAGCATGAATTGATTTCTTAAACACTTGATATTTTGCATATTCCTCATAATCCATTAAGTCAACCGTCTGATCCTTCTAAATGTGGCCACTAGTTATTTTACTCAAGCTTTACTAACTGCGGATATAAATTTAACAACCTGGATATGCGTAAACACCAATTAATGGTTTATACACTATATCTTATGCATCTTTCCTTTAATTCATTAAGTGATTCATTAGATCTTTCTCAAACAACATCCCTTTTACTTTATCTTTGCGCTGCACTGGGCCCACCAACTGCCACGCATCCTCGTGACTTAATCACTTATACTTTAGATGTCGATCAATTTTCCTTTAAGTGATCAATTCAACCTTCAGATCAATCTACACTTGCTCAGCCTTGAATTCCTTCTTTACCACCTCAGTCAGACCCATTGGGACATGTGCCATCATGGCTTAATTGCTTATATGATAGATCTCATTCACTTTGTCATTAAGTGATCAAGTTAGCTGTTAGATCTTCTCTGAATTGTCAACCCTTTAATCTACGATCACCTTTAATAATAATGGAATACACATCATCATCAAGACATGCATCAACATGACTTAATGACTTACATGATAGATCTTACACATCTTTGGGATAAGCAATTAAGTCAGCCATTGGATCAATCGGGAAACTGACTACACTTTAACAACATTTGATCATAAGTGTCGGGCCCGCCAATTGCCACGTGTCACTACTACTTAATCTCTTATATGATAGATGGTACACATCTTTGGATTAAGCCATTAATTCAACTATCAGATCTGTTTGCACTTTAATCTTCATTGAACTGCCTCTAATAGGGCCTACGTCACTACGGGGACACGCGTCATTCATTCTTAATGAATTATACTGTAGATCTCAATCATGTTGAGATTAAGCCATTAAGCAAGCCGTTGAATCAAACAGGAACTACACACTCTTTTACTGAAGCTTTACTTGATGCTAGACCCACAAAACACACATGTCATCACCACTTAATAACTTATAAGATAGATTTTGTGCATCTCAAGACTAAGCCATTAAGTGGGCCATTAGATCAAAATATACTAGCTCAACACATAGTGGTTTAATAAAATATTTGTGGGCTTAAGACTTAGGAATTAATAAAGTACCATGGCGTTAGGAAACATACAAACTATTTAATGCAAACCCTTTTAAAAGAACACATGAAAGACACATGACTTAAGTGGCAAAAAGTTAATGCAAAATTAGAAACCACTTTGACGCTTATGGTTTGAAGACCAAATTTACACTTTGAAACAAGAAAGAAAGGGTTTCAATAATTTACATAAGACCATTTTTTGAATGCAGACCAAGGACTCACTATTTTGGAAAAAAATTTACTAGACCTAACAGAACCAACACAACTGGTTAACTTGGGAACAACAGAAACTCCTCAATTTGTTCACCTAGCAGAATCCTTATCAGAGGAGAAGATACAGTTGAAGACATTATATTTTTCCATTAGTATATACAAGGAAAAACATGATCTACACCATTGGTTTACACTACAGTGACAGACGGGGCACAACACTACCCGATGCCAAGGTTACTTGATACTGCCAAGTACAAAGCATCCTGACAAACACTATTTAGTGTTACCTGATGACAAAAAGGACAAAGGAACCCAACGAGTAACAAATAGTGCAACCTAATGAAACAAAAAGAGAGGAACCTAATAGATGAAGGGAACCTGATGATCAATTCAACAAAGGAACATCGATAGACTTTCAGTTCAACCTGACAATCAAGAACCAACAGTCAGTTACATCCCGCAAAAAGTGGATCTGACTTTCCATGTCAGATAAATCACTGAAGTTTTATATTTAGCTTCTTGATTTGTTTTAAATCCATTATGTGTGGAGAAAGCAATGTAATTATTATTTCTTTAATCAATTTAACTATTTTAAAACATGCAAACTAAAGGATTAAGGTCAATTTTTATACCTTGGATCTACAGTTAACATTGTAATGTGTGATTCTAGAATAGGTCAAAATTTTTTATAAATAGATGCTTAATCTATTGTGAACATTTTTTTGTTCGATGATGATTGTAGCCATTGAGAGCATCTAAGGATCATACAAGAGAATTCATGCAGAAGGATAGAAAAGGATCAATTCAGTTTCAAGAACAAAACACAGGCTACTGACAAGTAGGAAAAGGTATTAATCAATCACTATAGGTGATATTCGTATTATGAGAGATTTAATAGATCTATGATCAGAAATTATAGATTGCATACAGTCTGGTCAAACATATTTTACTCATTCTAACAAGTGTAGTACACTTAAGAAATCCTTTCAAGGAAGGTGGACTTAACAGTCCTATTGTAAATTTCTTAACCAAGTGTACACTGCATTAGTGTTTCTAAAGCTATTAACATAGTAGATCTTAATAGGTCTCCACTTTAATACTCCTAAAAAGGTATATCATCAGAAGTGATCAATTGTAAGCCTTTACCGGCTCCCTTCCATTCTACAGATAGTGAAGTTTTGTGGGTGCCATCCCCACCACAGTTTTTACTTCCTAATAGGAGTTTTCTGTGATATCATATCTTGTGTTATGTGTTTATTAATTTCATGAATGTTTCTATAAATGTTGCAAACAATTAAAGATTATGAATTAATATTACATGCATAAGAAAGAACATTAGACATGGTAACAGCAAAGAATGATTGCTAATGATCATAGGCAAAAAGTGTTAAAAATTTTAGAGGTACTGATTCACCCCTCCCCTCTCAGTACTACTTTCCATTAATCCCAACAATTGGTATCAAAGCTAAGTCTCTTCTTGGAAAGCTTAAAGGCTTAAGAGCAAAGATCATACAATTGAGAAGTACAAACTTGATACAAATATTGAGAACAAAAATCTTGAAATTTAGATGTTCTATGAATAGTATAAAGAAGTGAGAATCAAGATGAGAGAGTTGTTGGATGAAAGAAAATGTATGGCAACTCAGAGAAATGAAAAATATTATCAAGAAGAAGAGATTTCAGATTTCTTTGAATCTTCAGGATCAAATACAAGTAATGCATCAGATACATCAAAAGAGAAAATAAAAAATCTAAAGGAGATCAATCAACATATGATAGAGAAAATAAAGATGATGCATATCGGTCAAGAGAACCAAATGGTAAGAATGATTGATGTGATGAGCTTTTCTAGACAAGTTGAAACAGAAAGAACACTAGCTATTGATGATAGAAGGAAGATTACAGAGAAGCTATAAGAAAAGGAGTTAGAAATTCAAAGACATGCTGAGCATCACCATGAGATTACAAATCAGATTATTCTTATGAGTCAAGAAGCAAACATAATGAATATAAAACCCATTGAAAGAGCACAGGCTATCGGTGAACTAAGAGAAGAGAATGAAAAACTAAAGCATGAGGTTAGAGTTCAGCAACAACATAATGAAATTATCAAAAAGGCTGAAGAAAGTAATATAAGAATGGATGATTTTATTGAAGGACAATGAAGAGTCAACAACAACAATGGTCTAGGCTTTACCAAAAATGGAGAATCATCAAACCAAGCCAATCCAAAGATTGTCTATAAAAATCCAAGACCAAGAAAGCTTACATGCAAACACTGTGGAAAGCAAGGCCACACATCAAATGTTTGCAGAGGCAAAATGAAAGGTATTCCTAAATCTACATCTTCATTCATTGGATTATGTTATAAATGTAACAAGAAGGGACATAAAGCATATGAATGTAAGTCTAGAATGGATCAACCAAAGAAGGAAACCTACACGGGAAAATACTGTCCTACATGCAAAATGAATGGACACACAATTCTTGAATGCTGGACAAATAAAAGGCAAGCATGGAAACCTAAAGGTCAAGAAACTCCCTATCAACCAAAGAGAATCGGTAATCAATATGTATGGGACTACAATACATGGAAAAATTGTACAACATGTGGTAGATATGGTCACATTGCTAAAAACTACATGAGAGCATGGACCAAAAGGTCCAGAGGCTGGACAAACCCTAAAATGGCATGCTTACACTATCATTAAGTTGGTCATCTCAAGAAAGACTGAAGAAACTGAATGACAGAGATAAGCACATATCCCAATGGAAACACCATTGAATATATCCAGAGGGATAGAGACAAAATGTGGAGAAAATCTTCAAGCAATGATGAATCTAGACCAAGAAATACAAATGGTGACACCCCATCCATTGGATCTAGTGACATCACCACCCCCACTTAAGCTGAACAAATAAGTATGGAACTGCACTACACCAGGTCATATTTTGCATCTCTTCCATTATACAAATTGATAGATAGTCAAAATCTGCATTAATAAAGATGCCTATTATGTTACTTATTACAATTATGAGAAAACAACCCCATCGGTAAACACATACTGAAAATCATCGATGAACATAAAGGATGAGTTGTTTTACACTTACCGAGAATTGTTGGTCAACACATAAAATGGCTAAAGTTTCTAATGTGACCCAACACCCATCGGTAAGGAAGAAAAGTTATAAAGTTGTCATGATAGAACACCGATATCTGTCGGTTAAAGAAAAAATATTAACATCTATCCCAAGCATCATGCCAACACCGAAAATGTTATGTAAGAGTCTTCCCGACGAACTCCGTCTTCATGACCCGATGAGTCATTGAACATTTATGACATACTTAGGGAAAAATTCTATAAATACTCAACAGGAGCACTTCATTTCTCACATGTGATTTGAAGAGAAAAAGCAGAGCGATAAGAGATCAGATAGCAGAGAGACCTCGACTCAATCCAATTCACTCCAAACAGATCATTCACAAGGTTGATGGATCAAAGTAAGTACCGAGCGCACCAAAGAACTCTGTTGTTAGTTTCAAGAAAGCCCTAAATTTTAAATACAATGGAAACCACTTCAAGAACCATAAAGATTAAGAATGTGGTTAGGCTGATAAATTACAGCACCTGTGTGGAACATAAGTACAATATATGCCTGGAGATTTCATTGCAACCCGATGAATCTGGCACGTTTTCAAAAATTCCACCTAGGGTTTTGCTAATAGAGGACGTAAGGTCCTACATTCACTGTAAGATCGCTGAAATAGGTGATCTAGAGATAGAAAAAGCTTACAAGAAGTTGTGTGATCCAGAAGGGAACCTGAAGGAAGAGCACAAATGCTTAGAGGTTAAAGGGATAACTAATGCCCTATATTTCTCGAGGGTTTTTAAAACCAACTGGATTAGGTTAGTTTTGAGAAAAATGCATGATCAGAAGTTGTGGTTAGATCAACCTAAGCAAATCACTAAGGATGTCCTTCATGTTGTAACTCATTATCCAATAACCAACAAGCCTAAGGCACACAAGCATCCCTCCAGGCCAGAAGTTGAAAATCTCAAAAAAACTGTGGGATAACAGAGGTCTTAAGGTTAACACCATCACCAACAAGGAACTGAGGTTTGATGCATGTGTAATTGGTTACAAAATCTTCTAAGAAAGCAGGCTTAACAACATTGCATCTACAACAGTAAGCATAGCTTACAAGATATTGACAAAGGGAATACAGATGGATCTATGTGAGATCCTCTTAAAACAACTTGATGAGAACATGACAATAATTAGGTATGCAAAGACTAACACATGTAAGTTTGGTTCACTTATCATGTGTATATTCTTCTACTTTCAAGAATACTTTCCTTTAGTAGGAAAAGTAAAGTGGGATACTACCAAACCAGTCACACTGTAAATTAGTGAACTTATTAAGTCACTAAGAGATAATTTTGATTCAGTTATGATTGCATACTTCCTTGAATTCAAGGAAAATATGATGGAAAGAGTGGGGATCCCTAAGAAACTAATTGAAAAACATAGGGATGAGATATGTTTTATGGTGGATACATATTTCACCCACATAAAACCAATTGTTCCAAGAACATCTTGGTTAGCACCTCTTGACTATGATATCAACATAGATCAAGCAACCAATGCAATTGATGCATTGATTAATGAGCCAATTGACAGCAAACAACCAAGGTTTGGCACTTATGAAGAGGCCAAGTCAAAGATAAAAATAGGCCTAGTTATCAAGAAGATTGTCAACAAGAAGAATAAGATGGTAAAGAATCTTGAAAAGATTCTATCGATTAATGAGGAGGAATAGGAACAAATAGAGGAAACTGATGAACAAGGTACCATCGGTGAAGGAAAAGATGAGAAGAAATCAGATTCCAAGGCCACTGAATCTGATACACCTCCACCTCCTACAAAGAAACAAAGGACAAGGAGCCAAACAACAAAAGATACTACACCCCTAAAGAAAGGTCAAGTGAGGACCTATAAGAGGAAGAAGCCTACAAAGAAAACAAAGAAGCAAATAGAGAAACAAACACCTACAAAAAGGAGGAAAAGAATGGTCAGGACTAAAGCTAACATTGAAGATTCCAAAGAGGATGAGGCTAATGTAAGTAAGAAAAGTTTTCTTACTAGAACAATTGATGAAATTGCTAAGTCAATTTCTACTACCGATACAATGATTGATATAAAGATCAGACAATGGGATAAAGTTGAGCCTGAAGATCAAAACAAGATACAAGATGCAATAATCAGGGCAATGGTAAATTTTAAATATGTACCAATGGAATTTATAAGCCAAATACCCAAAGAGCTGGGTAACAAAATTTCACAACAATGGTCATATGCTCTACATAGAAAAAAGGAAGCAAGGGAGAGATTTCTTGTCACACTTATGCCTCCTGAATCAAAGATGGAAGAAATCAAGGAAATAATGAAGAAGAACTCAAGTGAATTTGTAGCTAAGATTAGAGCTTACAAAGTGCTAGAAGATAATTTTATAGAGCTGGACAGCATGACCGAGACCAAATGGAGACAACTCCTAGATCTGTGTGCAGAGTCAACAAGTCGTGAGAATCAATTACTTCTCATCGACACACCTCATGTAGAGGAGGAGGAAGATAAGGAAAGTCCTAATCACATTTCTTTGGACAATGTAGATAATGCTGAGCCAATTGACTTAGAAAAAGTCATGGATGATCTTGAAATTCAAGACATCACTCAATATGATTCAAATAAAGATCCTCAAAAAGAAGATGATGTAATTTTTATATCTCTTAAGGATTAAATCATGCAACAACAAATGGAGACCCAAGAAAACAAATACATCGATTTTGCTAATGAAATATGGCAAGACACATCAATAATTGACATCATAGGTCTAGATCCTACCTACCAACTACAAAAGGATGAAGTTGTCAATACTCAACAGGATCAAACCGATGAGCAAGACACAACACTAGATGCAGCACATGTGAGCACTCAGGATAATATGACAGTGCTAATAAAGGAAATAAATCTTCTAGAAGGTAATGCAGAATCTAATGCACCAGATACTAGCATACCCGAGGATAAGGGTGATGTAGAGGCAAAGGAAAAAACCAATGCAACAAAGGATACAACTGCAGAACAAGCTGCAACTGATGATCAAAAAGATAAGTCTACTTATCAGAATAAGGAAGAGCATAAACAATTAGGAGAGGACAAGCAGAAAGAAAAAGGTGAAGAGACAAAGATAGATGCCCAGGAGAAGAAAATTGAAAAAAAAATGCAGAGACACCCAAGGTTGATGGAGAGACATCTTCACCAAACTGACAGGTGAACCTTGAGCAGAAAACACAAGAAGAATCGTCAACAAAGCCTTCACCGAGTGCATCAAAAAAGACAATTGAACTAGCAATGGTATTTCACACATCTGCATCCACACAAATCTCAAAGAAGAAGAGAAGAAAGCATAAGAAACCAGTGACTCTAGATGAAATCATTGAGATTCCAATATGTGATCCTAGGACATTGGATCCAACCTAATTAACAAAGTATGAAAGACTTTGTGAAAGAAAAGAAATGCAAGACAAGTTGAGAAAAGCCACCAAAGAAGCAAAGGTACTTGAAGTAGCACAAGGAATACTTCAAAAAATTGTACCTGATGTAGATGTTGATCAAAGAGCCCCAATGCTTGATCAATTATTGGTTCTCATAGATGAAATTGCATCTCATAAAATAGATGCTGAGAAGGCCATGGAAGATAGAATTGAACAGAAATATGAGTTCAAGTTAGCTGAGAAGATAAGACAAGAAGTGGCATTGCAAAAGGTAAAGCTTTCTGAACTAGTTAGCATAATAGATCTAATATTAATCTCAGAAGCTATTACCTTAATACAAAAGTTATGCATGCTAGATCAACTCACCAAGGAGGATACTGACAAGATAGAACAAATAGATGTTGATCTTCAGAAAAGTGCACAAAGTCTCACAAATAGTGAAGAGGCAATCAAATTGCACAATGATCAGCTCAAGTAAAATCAGAAATTGAGACAAGACATATAGATTGCAGAGACAAAGTTCAGAGATGAGGTAAATGAGCTTCAAGCTCAACTCTTACTGACACATTCATTACTGCAACAACATACGACAGAGGCAAGAGCACTAATTTCCACCCCAAAAATGTCTTTCCTAGACAAAATTTATGATATGCATGCACGAATATAGCTAGAGAACATGGCACTAGAACTCCTGAAAGAAAAAATGGGAGAAATTTCTCAAAGATACCAAGAATACCCACTCACATATTCTGGACACATTATAAGTTACACATTTTTTTCACATTTTTGACAACTTATAAGTTGTACATATTTTTTTCATGAGTATCAAATAAAGGGGAAAATGATATGTACAGTCAACAGTAAAAGGGAAAATGAAAGGATGAAATGATTTGTAGAGTCAGTCATTTGAAAGAGCAAAGAACAGGGGAATGTATAGTATAAATGCAAGTATACATGTACATATACTTATACTATACTAATGCATATAGTTAGGGGGATTCATATAATGACAAGGATATATACATGGTGTACATACTAAACACTTTAGTATTATGCAGATATCTATTTTTGATACTAATTTCAAAGGGGGAGATTGAAGACATTATATTTTTCCATTAGTATTTACAAGGAAAAACATGATCTACACCATCAGTTTACACTAAATTGATAGATAGGGCACAACACTACTGACGCCAAGGTTACCCAATACTGCCAAGTACAAAGCATCCTGACAAACACTATTCAGTATTAATCGATGAAAAAAAGGACAAAGGAACCCAATGAGTAACAAATAGTGCAACCCGACAAAACAACAAAGAGAGGAACCCAATAGATGAAGGGAACCCGATGATCATTTCAACAAAGGAACACCAACAGAATTTCAGTTCAACCTAATGATCAAGAACCAATAGTCAGTTACATCCCGCAAAAAGTGGATCTGACTTTCCATGTCAGATAAATCACTAAAGTTTTATATTTTGCTTCTTGATTTGTTTTAAATCCATTATGTGTGGAGAAAGCAATTTAATTATTATTCTTTAAACTAGTTTAACTATTTTAAAACATGCAAACTAAAGGATCAAGGTCAAGTTGTATACCTTGGATCTAGAGTTAACATTGTAATGCGTGATTCTAGAATAGGTCAAAAACTTACATAAATAGATGCTCAATCTATTATGAACATGTTGTTCGATGACTATTGTAGCCACTGAGAGAATCTAAGGATCAGACAAGAGAATTCATGCAGAAGGATAGAAAAGGATCAATTCAGTTTCAAGAACAGAACACAGGCTACCGACGAGCAGGAAAAGATATTAATCAATCACTATAGGTGATATTCATATTATGAGAGCTTTAATAGATCTTTGATCATAAATTATAGATTGCATACAGTCAGGTCAAACATATTGTACTCATTATAACAAGTGTAGTACACTTAAGAAATCCTTTCAAGGAAGGTGGACTTAATAGTCCTATTGTAAATCTCTTAACCAAGTGCACACTTCATTAGTGTTGCTAAATTTCTTAACAGAGTAGATATTAACAAGTCTCCACTTTAATACTCCTAACAAGGTAGATCATCAGAAGTGATCAATTGTAAGCCTTTACCAGCTCCCTTCCATTCTCCAGATAGTAAATTTTTGTGGGTGCCATCCCCACTATAGTTTTTACTTCCTAATAGGAGTTTTCTGCGATATCATATCTCGTGTTATGTGTTTATTACTTTCATGAATGTTTCTATGAATGTTACAAACAATTAAATATTATTAATTAATATTACATGCATAAGAAAGAACATCAGACATGGTTGGTAATACAATAAAGAATGATTAATAATGAACAAAGGTGAAAAGAATTAAAAGTTTTAGAGGTACTGATTCACCCCTACCCTCTCAGTACTACTTCCCATTAATCCCAACAAAAGTTCACTGAGTTCTTTAAAGAGAAAAAGATCAACTTTGCATGGTCTTACAGTGATATGCCTAGACTTGATCCTGAATTAATAATGCATCATTTATCTATAGCTCTTGGGATCAAACTGGTGAAACAAAAACTAAGAAATGTGTGTGTATTTTTTGGATTTGTTATCTGCAACACAACACTTCAATAAGTCATTGCATTAGTGAAATAACATGAAAATAAGAGTTAGAATGCATATCAATCACTAAAATTGACCTATTTCTCCCTATCTAAGAAGAGTTTGAAAAATGCTATAATTTTCCCTCAGTATATGCATTAATCAGTGACATATTCATGCTTAGAATGGAAGATTTAAAGGATTTAAACTAAAATGCTCAAGAAAAGTTCATTTTAAAGCTCCAAATGAAAGATTATGAAAATTTCTAAGAAAGTTGAGCTAAAATGCAATAGAAATATCTCAGAATATGAGAAACATAAGTTTGCATACGAATTCTAAAATTAGGGGCCAATTGAGCTCAAAATGTATTCTATTTATAGAATAATTTGAGGAATGAGAGGTTAGGATTGAAATTTGAAGAGAGGTGGATAATGAATCTTTGGTGATCCATGTTAGGTGATCCAAGTGATTTAACTCTTATTGGCTAGGGAATTGACTTTCCCTTTTACAAATAAGGAGTTGTAATTAGGATTTATTCAATTCATTTTTATTAATTACTTTAGCCATGTATTTGATTGGTTTTTAGTTAATTGAATTGTTTTGATTTAATTGGCTAAGGCAATTAATATAATTTAGTGATTAGATCACTTAGGAGATTAAATTTGATTTAAATGAATTATCTCAATTAGTTGAAGAACCGTCATGACATAATTAGGGGTATGATCACACTTAGGGAAAATAGGGTCTATGGTCAAAGTAGACCAAATTAGGGTGGTTACACCAATGAGTCTCCCTCTATATGCACCTTTGGAAATATTCCTCGATTCACCAAAATTAGTCCCGCCAAAGGAGCCTAGGCTTCTGCAAGGTTATTATTTTCTGGGAGAATGGGAGAAGTCTTAATTGCTAACAATTTTCCATGATGATCCCTAATGAAGATGCCAATTACATATGAAACTAACTTGTGACTTCAATTTGGTGTTATTTTGGAGGGAAGAGGTTGCTTGGGATGACCTATTCCCTACAATTTTGACTGAACTCAGTTGCAGACTATCTACAGGGTCCTAAACTTTACATATCTGAGTTGGTGCAAGCGTCACATTTTCCTACATAGAAAAATGAGGAAAATATTGCATAGAAAGAGGTTTTCCTTAATCAAACCCTGGTTGAGGAATCAACCTTGAAATAGAAATGAAATTGCATGAAATAAAAGCTTGTAAATGTAAAGAAGATATTATATCTATCATGCAAATACATATACCTTCATAAACATATACTAAGAACATGATATCTATGATGATGCGTGTATGTTGCTTGAATGTAATTGTATGTAGAAGAATCAAGGATTCCCTTCACAAATGCATAGATATGTGAATACTCCTCAATGATCTTCAATGTCATTATTCTTGGCTGACTCTTGCCTTGAAGAATGGATGGATGAATGAATGTACATGGACAAAGGATCTTATTGGTTGATTTAGGTCTCCTCTACTTGGTCATCATGGGAAAAAAATTTCTAAAATGGAGAAGATTTCCTTCAAAGATGCTTTGGATGCTTGAAAACTTTCTTGAGAATGTTTGGATGAAAAATTGTAGGAGAACACTAAAATGAGGCCTAATTGAGCTTCTAGTTATAGGCGATTACTATGTGTGAATTAATACACCTTCATGGAATTGATTTATCTAACTACAATTCTATGGAAAAATAATGCAAATTAAACTAAATAATTGCAATCAAATCACTAAACATTCCATGATTCTCTAACTAGTATTCTAATAGAGCTCTCAGCCTTAATATCTATCAATGACAATCCTAGAATGAGAAATTGATAAACAAATTCCTAATCTAGCTCAATTCTCTCAAAGATGATATGAAAAATAGATTCAAATGCTCATGATATTCTCTCAATTATCATAATTTTCTCTCAAAATTCTCAAGATCTTTCTCAATTTCTCTCAAATTTCCTATAGTAATGATGCTATGCATTCGAATTTTCTTGGATTCATTATGCTTGAAAAATGCTTGTATTTATAGTAAAATCCCAAGGGTAGGGGGTAGAGTGAATTGACCATGATTAAACCTTGGTTAGGTGAAAGGCTTTGAGATGGTTTTAAATGGGGGACAATTTAAATAGTTGTCTCAAAGGTTGGGACAAAGGGACAAATTTGAGTGATGAAATTCAATTCTAAAAATGAGTGATTGAGATTCAAAATTAGGAGTGATCCATGTGCTGTGTGTTCTCAATTCTCATTAGTTGCTCAAATTCATGTTGAAAGATATTAGGATTTATTTAATTCAATCAATTAATTAAATTAGCCATGTAGGGGAATAGGTTCAATTTTATTTTTGATTTAAAAATATACAATTAATTGATTAAAATCAATTATATAATTTGATTGATCCTTTTTAGGCTTAAATTTGATTATTTGATGTCATGATTAATTAATCCTTTGATTTAAATTTATTTGTCCATTTTGATTGATAAATGTCCATTTAAATTTATTTTGATCCATTTTGAAGCATTTTGCTAAGATTTGTAGATTGGGATGATACTAACACACTTGGTCAATTTTGGGTGTCTACAAATGCCCCTCTTTGAATTGATGTGCGAAGCGCATTGATTCAAAGAAAATTGCATGTCCTGATCATTGATTTGATACTGATTGATTAATTGATAACCTAATCTTATACTGATAACCCGATTGATAACTGATAACCTAATTCACCACTCTAATTTGATTTGATACCCTAATTTGATAACTGATTTGATTTGATGATAAAAACCTGATTCACAAATCTGATTGATTGATTGATAAAACCTTATTCACAACTTTGATTTGAAACTCTGATAAGATAACTGATTTGATTTGAAAACTTGATTGACAAATAATTTGATTTAATGCAACATGCCCCACTGATAAAATTTTGAATTTTCAATGCCCCAGATTTGACATAGATATGATGAAAAATCTTGATTTGAACTTTTGATGTGGATATGATGCCCCCTCAGGAAATGAATCAAGATGATGGTAGATGATTTGGTTGAGTTTGGGGAAATTGAGATTCATTTCTTGATAAAATCACTTTGAAAATGTCTCGGTCATGAGAGAATATGATGAGAACAGTTATGATTGAGAAAACATTGTTGATGTTTTAGATAAGGTGATGATGATCGAATATCACGTGATGGCAGTCAAAATCACTTGGTTGATGTTGTATTGATGTCAATCAGATAGGATAAGTAGGTTGATGGATTGATTGGATAAACTAATAATTCTCTCTCAAGATCTAGAGAGACGAACAAATAGATTGATTGGATAAACTGATAATTCGCTCTCAAGATCTAGAGAAATGAACAAATGGATTGATTTTCCTTCCTCAAGATCTAGAGTTAGGAAATTTGATGTGCTCAAGATGATAAAATGGATGATAGGATAAATGATTGACTTGAAATGATCAATTGGATGATTCGACTGATTGATATTCGATTGGATTGGATTTGATGGGAAGATTAATGGTAGGAGGCTTATAGATAGGGTCATTTGAGATGAATCGGGTGCAGATATAGGTACAAGGAATAAACAAAGTTAAGTTTCTCATATTTGATTAGATGGTGAGGTTGCCCTCAGGCGAGCAGATGTATATTGATGATATCCATAATGTAGCATTGGTCAATTTGATGGATCAGACATTTAAGGACATTGATGATGTAATCATGATTAACTTCCACCACCTTGATTAAATAAATACCATAAACATGCAATTAATCTATTATGAAAATGCAATGTAATGCAACTAATTGTCATTGATTTTTGTGAAATAAATGCAAAAGAGATATATTTTCATCATTGAGCATTGTGGAACTAAGAGTCAATACAATCCTTACTGGTGCCACTGTGACCATAAGAATATGAATATGACTTTCATCTCATTTGGTAACCTCTTTTCGGAACCTAGTACAACCCTCACTAGTTGAATAACCAACTATGGGAGTATAAATACTGGTTTCAACTGATTCAATGTTGCAAGTGGATGTTGGTATTAAGATATGGAAGATCTAAATAGCCAAGGTATCCTTTTGCGTAAACAAATAAAGGTTAACCCTCCTTCCTATATGAATGTCCTCGATGGCTCTTTGATGACCATGTCCTTAGATGAATTCACACAAGTAAAAGGATCTTCCTCAAAATAGTCACACAAAAGTCAATAAAACATCATGTCTTCATCATCGCCAATCTATTTGAAACATCATCGATTAGCTAAAAAGACATGACTCAAAAAAGTCAATGAAAAACTCATCAAATATTTCAAGTGTATCACAATGTATCAAGATTTTCAAAAAGAACTCCAAACATTCTGATCATTTTTGGTGTTGTCAATTTTTAATCCTGATAAAATAAGTCAATGAAACTCAAGGATCATGCTGTAGGATCAAACTGTTTAGGGTTGAACAATGATATCCATCAAAGGTTCCAAAATATCTCTCCTCTGAATTCTAAAAATCTGCTTCTATCATGTGACCAAGATGTAGCGCTTCTGAATCCATTTGTACCAAGAACCAATGCTTTTCCCCCAAGTAAAAATGAGACCATGTAAATCTTGGGCAAATGCAACTGAGTATGTGACAATGATTTGGCAATGCAGCTCAAAGAGACTTTAAGCAAGATTTTTGGATTTTTTAGAGACTTTTTTTTTTTTTAGAGATTTTACCATCTCTCAAACAAGATGACATTGGTTTTCCTCCAATGTCTAGCAAGGTATAGGACATGAAGGATGAATTTACAAGTTGATGGATTAGAAATGGAAAGGTCATTAATGGATGAAGAATGTGAATGTGACCCATAGAACCATCTCCTCAAGATTACCCAAGCTAAGGAAAAAGGATATAGCAATGCAAAACATGTTTTTGGATAAGAAATGGAATCCAATGATGCAATTCTAGATATCATGTAGGATAATGACCTAATTTCATGAAAGTGGGTAGTCCCAGAAGAGTGAACATGTCAAGAAGATTTTGATAACAAATTTTGCACTTTATGTCCTTCATTTCCGATCAAGACCAATGGATAAATTTGGGTAAGGTGTGGATAGGTAAAGGGATGATGGAGGTTATGAGGGGATGATTTGGGATTATGGAAAGACTGTATAGGAATAATGAAGGTGGGTTGGGGAGAATCAAGATCATGATAGGGTAGCATGGATGCAACAAGTGAATAAGATGATGGAAAGGATAATAGTGTCAAGATACTTGATGCTCATGGATATGTTCAACCTTGTCAAGACCAAAGGTAAAAGAGGGAATATGGATGCAAGTGAGATAAATGATATGAAGATGGAGGATAGCATGGATGAAACTTTCCCCCCAGTGTAGAGTGCAAAAGGAGGAATTACGCATGATGCTTGTTTGCCAAGTTTTCATCATGGTACTTGCCCAAGGTGCCACAAGAAGTGGTTTTCACCATAGGATGGATTGATTTATCTTTAATTTTACTACCAAGGCACTTGTTTACCAAGTTTTCACCAAGCCACTTTTCTCTTTTTTCAAATTTTTTCTTTTTTTTTGTATTTTTCAAAATTTCCCCAACATTTAGATCTTTGGAAAATGCTCTTCTAAAAGATATGCTATAATAAACCATGAATATGGCTAGGATGCTCAAATATATTGATAAGGTGATGATAAAGGACACATATGGAGGATAAGGGTAGATGGTGGTGAATTTTTTATGCCATAGATTGGATAAGAGGGATGGAAAGATGGAAAGTATGTGTTGGATAATGAATGTGACGATAAGAAGAAGGTATATTGTGGATGAAAATGTTGGCAAGATCAGCTTTGACACAGAATTTTAAGGGTGGTGGAATGATGGAGGAAAAATGGATGAAGGAGGTGAATATGTAGCTAAGATAGTGTATTTTGGGATGTAGGAACCCAAATTAGACTTGGAAAGTGAAGAATGTTTAGAAGGAGACGGAATGGAAGCCTTTGGAAGCTTGAATGTCAACTTTGATTTTTCTTTTGTGTGCAAGTCTTTCAAAAGTGACTTGGGAATCCACATAGTCTTTGATTTTTCTTTCTCTTGTGATGATTTTGAATGCATTTCTTCAATGTGAGATTTTGGAACCCACATTTTATTTGATTCTTCTTTTTGTTTGGTAGACCTGTGCGTCCTTTTGGATATTTCATTTTTCTTTGTGGACCTTTGTGGCCTTTTGGATATTTCTTTTTTGTTTTCATTCACATGTTGATTAGATGGGACATGGTGATTTTTATACACATGTGGATTCTTGGAATTTTTCTTTTTATGTTGCACATCCATATTGCTTCCAAAATACTTAGGAATTTTGGGTGAATGGGAATAATATGGAGGGTTCATATTGATTGGTGTTTGGAAATTATTCAAGTATGTATGCCTTTGTTGATCTTGATACATGGTAGGGTAAGTGAATGGACAGATAGGGATGGTAGGAATGGTTGAAGGAGGAATATACAGACCTAATATGGATGGAAGGGATGAAGAATTTAGCTTTGGGACATAGGAACCCAAAATATTTTTGGAGGATGGTGAAGGCATATGGTTGCATTTGAATGGAGGGAGATAAGGTGTGAAAGGGATATCAATATCTTTGGAATAAGTTATATTTCCAAGGATCTCATCTTTAATATTTAAATTTATACCAATAGGCTCATGAGTAGCTTTTATAGGAGAAAATTTGATAGGAACAAATGAATCTTGAAGGGATTTATTATCATGCAAGGAATTTGGAGGAATGATGGTTTCTTGAGGTGAATGTGGAGGAGTATGACAAGGGGTTGATAAGATACTTTGATCTTGACAAGGATCTTCAGATGGTATAGAGAGGGTGCTTTGCTCTTGATTTTAAATGTGTTCATTGGAAATGATGGAAGGGATATCTTGATCTTGCTTGGGAATTGGACTAGATATAGAGCTTAGAAGGACACTTTGTTTGTGAAATGGAAGGATATCATCTTGGAAGACATGAAAGGGTGTAAGGGGATCATCACAAGCTTCTATGGATATGGGACCTTCATCAAATATGGGAGGGGATTGTTTAACATATTGATCTTGATCTTTATTGATACTTGTTTCTTTGCTCTTTGGATTATCCTCTTGACATGGAGCCACTTCTAAGGACAGGGTAGATGCTTGGATATGCATGGGTAATTTTTGGAAGATTGATGGAGAATCCTTTTGAATAGGCATTGAAGCACATGAAGCTTTGGGGTCCAAGATCTTTGAAGCATGGAAAAAATTTGAAGCAAGATGTAAATTAGCTTGGGTTTCTTTTAGCAGTAGCCCTTGAGGGTAGACATAGTCAATGTGAAAAGTATCATCATTAGGATCACTCTTTGGTAGAGGAATTTTGGATAGTTGTGATGCTTTTTCAGATGGACGAAGGATGAACGGAGTAAAGGCCATGGGAGAAACCTTGCTAGATAGAGGTTTGTGCATTAGATCTTTCTTGAAAGTGGTACCTTTCTCTTAATTCTCTTTATTATATTGATTGCAAATAAGGTGGTCATGAAATTTCACTTGCTCCAAGATAGGTTTGTTGCACTTAAATGTTTCATTTTGTGAAAAAGATGAAGATACGGATGGCCCACCATCATAAAGAAAAGGAAAAATTGATCGTAATTATGGATTTTTAGAAGATGTATTCTTTTTTTTTTACTCATCCTTCTTTAAGGTTGATATATCATCATTGTGAGAAAGGGTAGCTCCTAATTGAGCAAAATATGTTTCTTTATCCTTCTTAAAAATTAAGCGCATTGTTTCTATAAATATGGGATCTTGAGATGCCTCCAATATGTCATCTTCAGTTACTTCATCGTATTGAGTCCTATGGAGATTTTGATCTTGATTTTGATAATTATTCTCCACCATAGGATTGATTTGTTTCTCAAATAGATTCATCATTATAAATGTTTTTTGAAGGATATGATTTATTTGTTTCACTGACAAAGAATAACTCTGAAAAGGGTATCACAATATGATTTCAAAAATTTTCCAAAACCCTCGGGAAATGCCCCCTATTTTCCCTTCTTTTTTTTTGGGCGTCACTTTCCTGTATGTAGGTGTGACCTAAATGCTAGTACATGTTGACTAGAATTCTTGTATGCGGCACTCTTCTATTTTTATGTGGCATTTTCCTGTTGATAGGCATTGTTGAAATTTTTCTAGGTGACACTTTCCAGTGACTTACACGGTTTTTAACAGATGCCAAGCATCATTTCAGTTTTCCAGGCATCACAAAACTATCTGTAGGTGTCACTCAATTATTCATATGCGACACTTAACAAATCAAAGTTGAAATTTTTAATTTTTTTGGGTTTTTAAAAGTTTAAGGTTTTTTACCAGATCTGTCAAAGAAGATTCTTGTTTGAAAATTAAATAAAAACCCAACACACACATCAAATTTGCACCATGTCCCTAAAACAACACTAAAAGTGTATGTTTTCAGTCATTTTCACAAGTATAACACAAGAAAAATCTTCCAAGAAATCTACCTAGAGTCAATTTTGGCTTTTAACAATGGCACTAAAATGTAGGCTTACTATTTTAACAAGGTTTTAATGAAAACCTCCATTCTAAATTGTGCCAAGTTCTTTTACCCCTTTGCGGGCTTCCCACAGGCACAAAAGTATGATTTTGCACAATCCCGAAGGACTACTCGAGGAAGTGAAGATGACTTGCACACAACTTAGTCACTTTTCGATTAAGGTAAAGTGCATTTATTTATGGTGGGTCAGATAGTATCGCAACTAAAGAGATTGTCTCCCACTTTGGGTCATTCCCTCTCACCGCCTTTGTAAAGGAACTCTCGGGAGGCAGGCCCTCTAAAGTTCTAATTGATCTAACATATATAGAAAAACAAGAAATCTAACTTGGTTCAACAAGTTTGGGAGTTTGATTCACTTAGAAAGTGAAGAGAATATCCCTATTGTCATTCCTTGTTCAAAACACCTCAAACACGCTTGTTCTTTTTCAACCCCTTGACAAGGGGGTTCTTAAAATTGAAGTATTTGGTTAATTCCTTATCCATTTCTTTCTACCAAGTTGAACTCACATGTTTGGTTTTTTGATCCACTTCGCAAAGTGGAGAGCATATGCCTAATGTTTATTTAATTTGGACAATAATATGGTTTTTTTCCTATTAAACTAGATTTAAAGAAAAGCCACAATTTAAGCAATGCAAGCTTGATATGAAAAATACCTCTTTTTGTAGCTAGCAAAGGCTAGGCACTTTTTTGAGGTTTTTGATGTTTGTTTTCTTACTCACCTAGTGGCGATCGTTCCCACTCTGGCTCCACTAGCACGTTAGTCAACAAAAAAAAACACAATGATCCAACCAAAAAGTAAATTGAAATGCAATTAAGTCTTTTAAGAAAGATTTGGAAAAAAACACTTTAAGGACTTAATGTATAAATCCAATTCAAAGATGGAAATTTTTGTTTGTAAGCATTCACAATTTTAACATAATGATAATATGATTCCAACTCTACTTCCAAATTTTCCAAAATTGAAGCACTATGGTGTTGTTTAAAGTATTTTCTTTGAATTCTTACCTCCTTGCTTGTTGTTTTGATCCTTTTCTCTGGTTTCTGCACTTTTTGGTGTCTATTCATCTACAGGAAACACAGTGACAAAAAGTTAGCAAAATGAATTTAATACAGCAATAAAACATAAAAAACTGTAGGCATCATTTAACATCTTGTAAGCATCATTTCACTGTGTGTACGCATCACTTTATATTGTGTATGCATCACTTTACAGTTTGTACGTGTCACTTTATAGATTGTACATGTTGCTTCACAGCTTGTACACGTCACTTTGCAATGTGTACATGTCACTTAATAGCTTGTACGCATCACTTTACAGCTTACACACATCATTTTATAGCTTGTACGCGTTACTTTATAGCTTGTAGGCGGTGTTTCCTGAGTCAGAGGCGACACTTTACACTCGCAGGCATCACACTTTATCTCATAGGTGGCAAAATAATTTAAGATAGAGAAGAAAATATTTTCATAGGCATTTCTTCACTATTCACAGACATCATTATATTTCTCGTACACGTCATTTTACCTATTTTCTACAAAATAGACATAAAAGTGAAGCAAAAACACACAAAATTTGATAAAAAATGATGGAAATGAGGCCTAAAGCCCCACGGTGGGTGCCATTTGTGTGTGAATTAATACACCTTCATGGAATTGATTTATCTAACTACAATTCTATGGAAAAATAATGTAAATTAAACTAAAGAATTGCAATCAAATCACTAAACATTCCATGGTTCTCTAACTAGTATGCTAATAGAGCTCTTAGCCTTAATCTCTATCAATGACAATCCTAGAATGAGAAATTGATAAAAAAATGCCTAATCTAGCTTAATTCTCTCAAAGATGATATGAAAAATAGATTCAAATGCTCATGATATGCTCTCAATTCTCACAATCTTCTCTCAAAATGCTTAAGATCTTGCTCAATTTCTCTCAAATTGCCTATAGTAATGATGCTATGCATTTGAATTTCTAGGATTCATTATTCTTGAAAAATGCTTGTATTTATAGTAAAATCCCAAGCCTAGGGGGTAGAGTGAATTTACCATGATTAAACCTTGGTTAGGTGAAAGGCTTTGAGATATTTTCAAATGAGGGGACAATTTAAATGGTTGTCTCAAAGGTTAGGACAAAGGGACAAATTTGAGTGATTGAGATTCAATTCTAAAAATGAGTGATTGAGATTCAAAATTAGGAGTGATCCATGTGCTTTGTGTTTTCAATTCTCATTGGTTGCTCAAATTCATGTTGAAAGATATTAGGATTTATTTAATTCAATCAATTAATTAAATTAGCCATGTAGGGGAATAGGTTCAATTTTATTTTTGATTTAAAACTATACAATTAATTGATTAAAATCAATTATATAATTTGATTGATCCTTTTTAGGCTTAAATTTGATTATTTGATGTCATGATTAATTAATCCTTTGATTTAACTTTATTTTGTCCATTTTGATTGATAAATATCCTTTTGAATTGATTTTGATCCATTTTGAAGCATTTTGCTGAGATTTGTAGATTTGGATGATACTAAGACACCTGGTCAATTTTGGGTGTCTACAATTACAAGTTAGGATGGTACACTATTTGCATAAAATCATTCTTCCCATAATGTTCTTGCGAAAATAGTTTTTTTTAGGCAAAAGTAGACGAACCACTAATATTTTTATTAATTTTTAATCTAGTTTGAGGGCTCATCTGGGAAGGAACTAGTAAGAAAACCCAGAATCATTGTCGGAGTACAATAAACCTAAG
This sequence comes from Thuja plicata, assembly GCA_018584345.1. Classification (NCBI taxonomy): domain Eukaryota; kingdom Viridiplantae; phylum Streptophyta; class Pinopsida; order Cupressales; family Cupressaceae; genus Thuja; species Thuja plicata. The sequence goes on from MU224737.1 coordinate 2,703,676, forward strand.
AAGGAAATAACCACCCAAGAAAGAAACCTAACACACTACCCCCTATCCAAATCTACTCAAAGTAATTACATAGATTTACATCTCCAAAATAAAATTGGAGATATATATCAAACAATTCAAAATAAGTAATATAATAGCATCGACATATTCTTTCTTGATGTGTCCATATCAACATATTCTATCACTGTTTTTGCAAAATGGGGTTATCATCATCATTTATCATCATCTGCAGGTATCATACACCATTGTATTTTCTAAAAAGTAACTATGCAAATGCGATTTGATGTTTACAAAATATGAACTCCCGATGCTCTTCACAATTCAGAACACCACAATACCTCATTATCCATCATATGCTATCCTTCCGGGGCCTTCAAAAAGTCCAAAAAACATTCTTCATTTTTACCAGCTATATTGGCACACCTCATAAAGCATGACAAAAATTCCTCCACAAAATGTGATAGTTGTTATCAAAACACAATATATTTTTGCTAAAGAATGCATATCCCTTTTCGTTCATCCATGGCCACTAGGTCTATTGCCATGTCTAATTCATTTAATTTAACATTGGCCTCATTAACATTCCGAGAAGTAAATTCTAAAGGTGGATGAACATTTAAATCTAGCACAATAATTAGTGTCTTTTGCACACGCATTGACTGGGAGGCATAGGACACTTCTTCAACACCCACAACTGCTATCTGAAACTCGATTATTTCCAAAAGAGCATAAACTACTTGCTGGAACTTATACACCATGCCATGCCCTAACTAACACCTATAATTATGCAACACATTACACACATATTTATAATTTTTCTTCACCAACGTTCTCTTAATGATATCATACACAAGCATGAATTTATGACTTCTCAAAAGCAGACGATGCTCAAACACCTCACCAAGGAAAGCCTGGCCTTCCCACAAGTCATAACATTGTATGGCAGATTTTAACTTATTTTCCCTAATAAATTCTTGCCACACTACTGTTTGTGCAATAATTTTCAACAGAGATACATATTGCACCAAATCCATAGCATTTGAAATAAATATAGAAAGGATTTGTGACGGGTATAAAAAATATAATATGGGTAAAAAAAGTTAGACGAAAAAAGTGCATTGCACAACATGAGGCCAGGATTAAATTTTGAACACACATGGCATTTCCTGTGACACCAATGCTTGGAGTTGTTGATAGGAATTTAAGTGAGTGATCGGATTTAGGGAACCTAGTTGGACTTCATCACATCCCATATTATCCAAAAGGTTCGCTAATTTATTACCTTCCCTGAGTATATGGGAAGTTAAATGGTCTTCAAACAAATCAATTAACTATAAAATTTGATTCATGACATACACAATTTTCCAATTAGTAGAAGATCTACTAATGAAGGCTTTGATTATTACCAATGAGTCTCCCTTTATATGCACCTTTTGAAATCTTCCTTTTTTTGCCAAAACTGGTCTTGCCAAAAGAGCCTAGGTTTCTTCAAGGTTATTAGTTCCTAGGAGAATGGGAGAAGTCTTAATTTCTATCAGTTTTCCATGATGATCCCTAATACATATGCCAATTCCAGATTTCCTTAGATTTCCCTTAGATGAGCCATCAAAATACTTTCACCTTGGGAGAAAATAATTTATTTTCCATAATGCATCTCTTTAAGAAATACCTCACCCCTAGTGATATCATTTTACTATAATAATGTTTTATATTGAGAAATAATATGTTGCACCTTACAATTTTCATTTATGTGAAATTATTTCACTTTTAAGTAAAAATATTTATTATACAACATTATGCGTCCTCATCAAAATAATTTCCTCTTTCTATTACTAACTTCTCATGAACTTTCAACTCTATTTTCAACTTTACTCCAATTTTTCCTTATTTGAAAAGTAATTACAATTCCTCCTTCTTCTTGAATGTTTCACTCCTCATGAGAAATAGATTTCACCTAACCACCTTTGTAAATTCATCTACTAGTTTATTTTGAGGCAATAATTTTACTACAGTGAAAACAAATACTCCATAATTATATCTCTTCCTAGCTTTTATATTTAAGTGCAAATATTTGATCGTCTACATTTTCATATCTGTCAAATTTCTTCCTTGGGTGAATTATCCATACAATCCTCAACTCCTAGGTAAAAAAATTTCACTGCACTCAACATTATAAATAACCTTGCCCTAATTTTACTTTTCCCATTTTCATTTTCACAAACATCATTTTAACTCTTCCCTAGATGGATCGTCTAGTCTATAGAAACATTCAAGGGTGAATTGATCAATAAAATTGCCAAAATTCATCTTTATACAGGAGAAAAGATAGAACGTGCACGAGATCCAGAATGCGTGATGTTAGTGGAGCTAATAGGGGCCCACATGTTACCACCTGGACCCAATACATGTTAGCATACATTTTAAAAGTCAAACAAAAAAGCACCATTTCTTAATACATATTAAAATACATCAGATAACAACAAGTTTTGTATTTGTATATGCACCAAATCTAAAATTATGTTTCTTTCCTGTTATTCTCACTGACAGGTTCTGATGCGGGCTAAAGTGGGTCGCTCGGTACAAAATACCCAACTATTTTATCTAAAACAAAAATCATGTCTAATTACTTACATGCCAAAATTTAACCCTTAAATGAGGATCACCCCCTCAACCACATAACATGGTACAATAAAAATAGTATAACATGGACAAAAATCAAACCAAAACATGTCAACAGTTTCCACCTCATTTTAAGTACTAATTCTTGTAAAGCCTACGTAGATGTTACCACCCTAAACACCTAGACAAGACCCTGTCCCATCATTCCAACCAAAGTGAAACTTCATCCATCCTTAAGCACACATCTTGTGGTCACCTTAGCAATAAACCACCTACATTTTTAAAATCAACTATTGCAAGGCCACCAATAACCATTAAAGGGCAATCAAATCTTAATTCAAAGAAATGATCTGATGAATTCTTGCAAATAAAGCTTAAAATTCAAAATCCAAATTGATAAGGGTGCACAAATTAAAGACACCACACCAACACAACATGCTTCTAAAATACAAGTAGACTTCAAATCATTCAACACCCAACGAACAACATATTTGAAGCAGAGCATAGTGCAAAAAGAATTGAAGCTAATTTTACAGGTATGTAGGTGTTTATTACTAATTTATATTATTTCTATATTATTCTTGTTGTGCAATACTTTTTTTCTTTATTTCTATATTATCTTTGTTGTTCAATTCATTTCCATGTATCTATCCATTTTGTACTATTTCCTTCATGCTCATTTGGTTTTCAATTTTCCATACCCTTACTGGTTGTTTCACATCCTCACGGTGTTTTGGTTTTTTTTTTTTCTATAATATCATTCATGTTCATTTCACTTATAGTTTGGTACATATGGACACATTTGTATCTTTTTAACTGTTTCATTCATGTTCATTTCACTTACAGTTTTGTACATATCCACGTTTCTATCCTTTCTACTATTTCATTCAATTTTATTTCACTTACAATTTTCTATACCCTTATTTGTATTGTTCCCTTCATTTTCATTTCACTTATAGTTTTCTATACCCTTACTTCTACCTTTTCCTTCATGTTCATTTCGGTTACAGTTTTCTAAAGAGCAGAAAGAAAGAAGAGGACACTGCACAAAGCATCAAAGTTAATTTTCTAGGTATGTATGTGTTGGTTAGTGCTTTCTATTTTTCATATACTATCCTTTCTATTCAAAACTCCTTTCTTCTATTTCCTTCATTTTTTCACTTACAGTGTTGTATACCCTTATTTCTAATTTTTCTTTCATATTCATTTTAGTAACACTTTTCTATACCCTTGCTCACTTTTTCACATCCTTACGATTTGTTTAGTTTCCTTGAAATGGAATTTAGTTTCAGTATTATATCCTTTCTATCATTTCTTTCTTGTTCTTTTCATTTTTAGTTTTCTATACCCTTTCTATTTCACACCCTCATGGTTTTTTTGATTCGTTGACATTGAATTCAATTTCAATTTTTAAAGTATTTCTATATTTTCATTTTTGTTCAATTCATTTCCACTTATCTATCTTATCTATCCTTTCAACTGTACTATTTTCTTCTTGTATTATTTCCTTCCTATTCATTTAATTTCTAGTTTTCCTATTATTCACTTCCTATTTCACATCCATGTTGTATCCTGTCACAAATTAGAATTAATAATGTTAGCCATTATGCAAAGGGCAGTGGAAAACTGACCATGATCCAATCTAGACATCAGACATGGACACAACTCAGTGTTGATATTACTAACAAACATCAAAGTAATTAAATTGTCAAGAATTATGAATACAAAAGGGACAACAATTTGAAGGCTCATAGTAAACTGAAAAATCTAGATCTTATAACAACCTATCCTCCAAATGATATAGGCAAAGATATCATAGCATAAATCCATGAAACTTCCCCTTTACCCCACAGACTGATTCCCCACACATAATTCCTGGTGGAGATCCCATATCCATGAATTTGAGCACAAAAGGAATGGATTGAAATCCATTCTCATCTCGTTGACTATTTCTTTGTTTCTCCATGTCCTTGTGATGATCTTCTGCTACCAACCACATCTTGTTTATATTCTAATATTATCAATGTCATTATAGAATCATGGCAGACCAACTATCTCAATAGATTTTTATTAGAAGGATATGGTCCACAAATTAGAGAGTGCTTAGAAATTCTTTCATGGAAAAAAATACTTTGAAGAGTTGTTACAAACCAAATCCCATCTTGGGTTTTTACCAAGGTATATATTAAAAATCAAACTGCTTTCTTTCCCACACTTCCTTGTCATGTCTACACTCAAAACATTATGTGGAAAGAACCCAGACTAGCTACCCCACCTCATCTAGTTTACTTGGAAGGTTTTGACCATGAATCACTACTAGTGTAATTGTTAGGTTTGTTCATAATGTAGGAGCATCTTGGTTCATTGGAAATCCTTCTCAACCAAAAAGATGTGTGTTTTTTTTCTTTAGTTTGGTGATTGCTTGCGAAATACTTTGTTTCTTGGGTTCTGTTTCTTGAGAATGCTTATCTCTATCACTCTGGTACTGTTGCTCGGGCATGCTTGTTTCTATTTCTCGGGTCTGTCACTCAGGAAAGCTTGTTTATTTTCCTATTTCTCAGGTTTCTCTTCTAATGCTTGGGTTCTATTTTCTATTTCTCGGGGTTTTCTTTGCCCGAGTCACTCTGTTGCTTGGTCAACCTTTGCCCGAGATGCTTATTTTGGAGTTGGATCAGGTGGCCAACTTCTTGAGTTAATTTTTTTTTGGCTTAATTGATTTTGGTTCTCTCATTGGGATTTGTGTGGACCTAAATCTGGGTCTCACTTATGGATTTGAGCACCAACCTTTGGTGGTGAATCTTGTATATTTTTTTTCTATGTTCTTAGTTTAGAGGAGAGGATAGAAGTTAAGAAATAGCAATGCTAGAATAAGATTTGATATCAGATTATCTATAAGAAAGTCTGTGACCTTGCATGTATGAAGATCATATTATAATTCTTTAAATATATGACCCAAACTGGGAAGGCCTTACATCCCGACATGTAATGATTTTGATCAATTAATGATAAAGGGATCTCTACTTTTTCTTCTCTTACTGTGTTTTTTTGGCTTCCACATTGGTTTTGCAAGGTGGATTGGTATTTGGGAGAGCCTTAGGCCCCATCTCCAGTTCCTCCTTGCGTCAGGTGGTATCAGATCATTGGTGAGATCTAAGTTCCTTCTTGTAAACCCTAACCCTAGTTGGTATTTTTGTGGGGTAGAAAATTGCAATCTGACCTACAATTGTAGAGGGATTCAAGATGGTTCATGCGAGAGGAAATGTAGATCCAAGTCTAGCTAATATGCTTAGATAGATGGTTGCTAGATTGGACATTGTTGAGACAGCCCAACACAGAGGAAGACATCTTAAAGATGTTAGTGATGATGAAATTGAAGAGGTTCAAGGTGAAGATGCACTTGCAGCTATGATGAATCAGGAAGAAGAGAGATTTGACAAGTTTGAAATCCACACCTCAGTTTAATCCTCCTGAGTATAGTGGAAAGATGGATTCTGATGAATTGATTGATTGGATAACTGAGATGGAAAAGTATTTTGAATATGATAATGTAGAAGAGGATAAGAAGGTGAAGATTACAAGCACAAATTTTAAGGGACATGCATCCTTATGGTGGGAACACTTGCAATTAGATCAAAAAAAGAAAGGTAAAGAGAAAATCAAGGTATGGGATAAGATGGTAAACAAATTGAAAATAAAGTTTCTACCTTGTGTTTATCAGATTAACCTAATCCGGCGAATGCAAAGTTTGAAACATAAAGACAAATCAATAAAGGAGGAATTCTATAGATTGGAAATCAGAGCTAGACATGTTGAAGATGAAGTGGAAAGAGTAGAAAGATACCTGAATGAGTTGAAAAGTTCATACAAGATGAAATCAGTTTGGTCAAGATGGACAACATTGAGGAGGCATATCAATTTTCCCTAAAAGCTGAGGAAAAGTTGAACATAAGATAAGAACAAAGAAAAAGAGGTAGAGGTGGTAGATTCCCTAGAGGAAGAGGTAGATCTCATGGTGAAAACAATAGATTTGAACCAGACAAGTCAATTTTAGACACATCTCAAGAAAAAGGAAACACTGAATAGAAAGGTGGAAGTTCATATTGAGGAAGAGGCAATTACTCCAGAGGTAGTTATAGAAAAAAAGGGTTCCAAGTAAATTTTTACAATTGTGGTGAAGAAGGACATACAACCTTTGAGTGTACACATGCAAGCAAGAAAGGCAGTAGTAGCATAAATGCATTGGTGCAAGAAGAGTCACCAAATGAAGCTGAGAAGGAAGGAAATTTCATCATCTGAAGGATACTATGGAGTGAGAAAGATAAGCAAGATCATGTCGGGAAAAGTTTGTTCAAAACTAGATGTGGAGTTGCAGACAAAGTTTGGAAGGTAATTGTTGATAGTGGAAGCTCAGAGAATCTGGCATCTAAGGAAATGGTTTCAAAGTTACAGTTGGAGAGGATGAAACATCTGAAACCCTATCAGATCTCATGGATCAAGGATGACCATACACTAATGGTGAGTGAACAATGTCTTGTGAATCTAAAAATTGGAAAGTATTATGATAAGGTGTTGTGTGATATTATGCCTATAAATTGTTGTCATATTTTATTGGGTAGACCTTGGACATATGATAGACATTCTATACATGATGGAAGATTGAATATATATTCTATTTGGGTTAATGGTAAGAAGCAAGTTTTGTTACCTTTGGTTAAAGAATCTGTTGGTGAGATATGTACATCTGTGAAAGTTTTTCTGATGGAAGGTAGATAGTTTGTTAAGGATTTGAAAAGAAATGACATTTGTTATGCTTTGATTCTTAATAAACTGAGTAATAATATAGAATATGAAATTCTTGCATAAGTTGGAAAATTAATCACAGAGTACAAGGAGATAATTTTAGATAATGTATATGATGGTTTACCACCAATGAGAGATATCAGTCACTGTATGGATCTGATTCCTGGAGCTAGCTTACTGAACAAAGCACCACATAGGTTAACACTGACCAAGAATGAAGGGCTTAACCGAAAAGTTCATGAATTTTTGAACAAAGGTTTGATTTGAGAGAGTTTGAGTCCATGTGCAGTACCAGTTGTGTTGGCACCTAAGAAGAATGGAGAATGGTGAATGTGCACTGATTCCAGAGAAATCAATAAAATCATAGTGAAGTATAGGTTTCCTATACCGAGAATGGATGAAATAATGGATTGTTTGAGTGGAGCAAAATATATTACCAGAATTGATTTGAAAAGTAGATATCATCATATCAGAATCAGAGAAAGTGATAAATGGAAGACTGCATTCAAGACAAAGGAAGGTTTGTATGAAATGTTGGTTATGCCCTTTGGTTTAACTAATGCACCAAGTACATTTATGACGTTAATGAAAGAATTTTTGGAGAAATTCTTGAATAAATGTGTGATTGTATACCTGGATGACATTCTAATATTTAGTAAGACTAGAGAAGATAATTTGATCCATATAAGGCAAGTGTTGTAGATACTGAAAGAGGAAAAGTTGATGATAAATCTAAAGAAGTGTTCCTTTATGAAAAAAGAGCTTGTGTATTTGGGTTTTGTGATTTTAGATGATGGTTTGAAGATGGATCTAGAGAAGCTTGAAGCTATATTGATTTGGCCTACACCTAAAAATTTCACTGAGGTAAGATGATTCCATGGATTGGCAAGTTTTTATAGAAATTTTATCAAAAAAATTAGTTCTATTTGTAATGCTATGACTGAAACAATGAGAGGAGACAAAAGAGAATTAAAATGGACACATGGAGCTGATAATATATTTGAGGATTTGAAGCTGAAGGTTACTGAGTTACCTGTGTTAGCATTACCTAATTTCAATAAGGTATTTCAAGTTGAATGTGATGCAAGTGGAAGTGCAATTGGAGTTGTATTAACTCAAGAAGGTAAACCTGTCATTTTATTTAGTGAAAATTTGAATGATGTAAAGAGGAAATATTATGTCTATGATCAAGAGTTATATGATATTGTTCAAGTTATGAATAAATGGAGACATTATTTGATGCCAAATGAATTTTTGTTATATACTGATCATAAGGCTTTACAATATTTGGGTAGTCAAAATAAGTTGAATCAGAGACATATGAAATGGGTAGAGTATTTACAAAGTTTCACATTTTTTATTAAGCATAAGAGTGGAGTATCTAACTGATTTGCTGATGCATTGAGTAGAAGAAAATCTTTGTTGACTGAAATGAGAATTGAGGTTCTTGGTTTTGATGACATGAAGAATTTATATGAAAGTGATCTTGATTTCTTAGAGCAGTGGAGAGTGTGCAGAGCACCAAATTGAAACCAATCAAGTAAGTATGAAGACTATTTCATTCAGGAAGATATGTTGTTCAAAGGTATTCAGTTGTGCATATTGAGAGGTTCAATGAGAACTAATTTGATTAAGGAGAAACATAGTAGTGAATTGGCTGGACATTTTGGTATTGATAAAACATTGAGTTTGCTTAAGGAAAGGAACTTTTGGCCTTAGTTGTATAAGGATGTTCAAAAATTTGTGAAAAGATGTGGATTTTGTCAAGTTGAAAAAGAGTAAGTGAAAATACTAGTTTGTATACACCAATTACTGTTCTTGAGAAACCTTGGAGTGATATCAGCATGGATTTTGTTCTTGGCTTACCTAGGATAGAAAGAGGTAATGATTCTATATTTTTTTTTATGGATAGATTTCCTAAGATGACACATTTCATACCATGTAAGAAAACATCAGATGCAGTACATATAGCAGATCTTTTCTTTCAGGAAATTGTCAGATTGCATGGATTACCGAGGAGTATCATCTCTAACCAAAACATTAAGTTTGTTAGCTATTTTTGGAGAGAACTTTGGAAGAAGTTGGATATTGAGTTGAAGTTTAGTTCTACATTTCATCCATAGACTGATGGACAAACAGAGGTTGTAAATCAAAGTTTGGGTAATTTTTTGAGATGCTTAGTTGGAGACACACCAAGTAATTGGGACTTGATGTTGGCACAAATAGAGTTTGCATACAATAGTTCAGTGAATAGGAGTACTACAAAAACACCTTTTGAGATTGATCATGACACACAATCGAGAGGTATATCAGACTTGAGAGATATTGATGGGGAAGAGAAAAGAAGTGCAGAAGAAGAAGAATTTTTTGAGTTCATGAAGACATTGCATGAAGATGTAAAACAAAATCTGGAGAAAAGTAATCATAAGTACGAAGATAGTGCACATAGGTCAAGAAGACATAAAACATTTGAAGTTAGTGATGCACTAATGGTTCATTTAAAGAAAGTAATATTTCCTATTGGAACATACGGTAAATTGAAGATGAAGAAATTTGGTCCTTGCAAAATACTAAGAAGATTTGACAGTAGAAATGTTTATGAAGTTGAATTACCTAATGACATGGATATATCACCTATATTAAATATTTTAGACTTGTATGAATATCATGAACTTGATGAAGAAGTGACAATACCAAGTGATTATCCTAAGAAGCAGATAAAGGAAGTTGAAAATATTTTGAAACAGAGAATTGACAGAAGCACAAGAGGGAAAGAATACATGGAATATATGGTAAAGTGGAAGAACAGACCGATTGAGGAATCATCTTGGATTTCTCAATCTAAGCTAGATTCATTTAAGGTTGGACCTGATACGTGATTCAGGGAATAATTTCTATTAACCCCAAGTTTCTGATGCAGGAGCATCTTGGGTCATTGGAAATCCCGCTCAACCAAAAAGATGTTTATTTTTGTTCTTTAGTTTGTTTGGATATTTCTCGAGAAATACTTTATTGCTTGGGTTCTATTTCTTGGGCATGCTTGTCTCTATTGCTCGAGTTTTGATGCTTGGGCATGCTTATTTCTATTTCTTGGGTTTGTCACTCGGGCAATCTTGTTGATTTTACTGTTGCTCGAGTTTCTCTTCTGACACTCGGGTTTTGTTTCTTATTTCTCGAGGTGTTCTTTTCCTGAGTCACTCTATTGCTCGATCAACCTTTGCCCGAGATGCTTATTTTGGAGTTGGATCTGGTGGCCAACTTCTTCAGTTAATTTTTCATTGGCTCAATTGATTTGGGGTCTCTCATTGGGATCTGTGTGGACATAAATCTAGGTCTCACTTATGGCTTTGAGTGTCAACCTCTAGTGGTGGACTCTTGTATATATTTGTTTCTATGTTCTTAGTTTAGAGGAGGGGGTAGAAGTTCAGAAGTAGCAGTTCTAGAATAAGATTTCAAATCAGATTATCTGTAAGCAGGTCTGTGACCTTGCATGTGTGAAGATCATATTATAATTCTTTGAATATATGGCCCAAACTAGGAAGGCCTTACAGCCCAACATGTAATGATTTTGATCAATTAATGATAAAGGATCTCTACTTTTTCTTCTCTTAAAGTGTTGATTTGGCTTATGTATTTATTCTGCAAGGTGGTTTGGTAGTTGGGAGAGCCCTAGGCCCCATCTCCAGTTCCTCCTTGCGCCATTTCATGTCTTACAATCATGTATACACCATAGCAATGCATAACTTCCCAGGAAAGAAATAAAACAACATGTCCATGCATCTACCAAACAATAATAAAATGAAACAATGAAATCATACCTCCTATGTTCTAGCATCATGATCATATTAAACTAGAGTGTCAATCAATTTTCAAATGTAGAAAATTTTATCATTCAAGCATTTATGTTCATATTCTTTGGCAATCATCACTCTACAAAATTGGGGCATCACACCTATCATCAACTAAGATCGGGGCATCATGACTATCATCAATCATGTGGTTGTTCCCAACATGTTTGACTTGGTCAACCTTCCCCTAAGATTATTATTCAAGGTCTCAATTACAAAATTATTTGATAAAAGGGACATTCAAGTCTGACAAGGTTAAATCATCATCCTATCATGTTCAATGGGTTCTATTCCCAAGTGTATCTGAGTTAGTAAGTTTTTGATTGAGGTAACAACAAGTTTTGAAGGGGACCCTAAAACACTTTACAATCTAGAAGAAAGAAAGAAAATTAAAAGCATAAAAAAAAAACAATTGCCTTATGGAAACAACAAAACCAAAAGAGGGAAAACCCCAAAATATGATGACATGTAACTAATTGAATCTTTGAAGATGTTAAGTTGATCACAAAAATGCAGAAGGATAATGCAAGACATTAAATCGGTTAACGGATTGTATTTCCATTGATGTCAACTTGATATAATCTAATTGGTTATAATCAAAGTGTCAAAGACTTAAGAGAATCAAAGAGAAAAATATTATGCTTTCAGTAATGCATCAAAGATAAGCATTCACAATATGAATTCAAACACCGACGGTCAGTGGAAAACTGATAGACAGAGATCACCGAAAGTCAAGTCATAGTGATGCCTGAGAAAGAACATCAATGAGCATTACCGACAAGAAAAATCACAATCATAACCGATGGCTAGAAACATAGTGTAAACCGACGGAGAATCCCGAGGAGAACTGGAGTGTTGACCGAAGCTATCAAAGAGTTAAAACACAAAAATTAACTTGAGTTCAGAAATGAAAAAATATCTAGCTGGTAGAGCTAAATATAGACTTAACTGGTACTTATCTTTGTTTTCATCGACAAGATAAAGCCAGAGATAAGTAAGGGATTTAAAGCTATTTTTTCCAGTTGGAAAAAAGATCTCACCGAGATAAAATAAGAGTTTTGATTTAAATCTAATTGGAAAGAATTATGGATCACGCTAAGATCAATAAAATCAAGAACCTAAAAATGGTGATATCATGTCTATAAAGATACAACTCAATTCATTATGAATGAGGGTGGGTGAATGAATGAAAAGAGGATGTTGAAGAGAAACTTCATACAGTCCTGATCAACAAGGTGAGGAAAGAGCTAAGTTTTTCTGCAGACACCAAGCAATAGAGAACAATATCACTAAGAATAATCAAAGTGGTGCAAAGGTATAAACCAAGATATATCGATCAGAATAGTTTTATGAGATTACAATAGATCTAAAAATATGCAATTATAAGTTTTATATGTGAATAGATCATATTGTTTCAGTTTAACCATTGATTCAGAAAGTCTCTTAACCAAGTAGGATTTAAAGATCCTTTCTATATTGAGATACATATAAAGGAGTATCAAAAAATTTGATCATGAAGATAGTGTGAGATGCCAAATACCTATTGACAGGCCAAGTGAGTGTTTGTTCAAGGAAGATAGCATAGAGATGCCCAATATCAAGTGACAAACTAAAATTTTAAATCCTCTAACAAGGTCACACCTAACAGTGTGTTTGTAACCTTTAACAGGGTTGGCTCTTCATTGAGCTCACTTCAAAAGAGTGAAAATTTTGGGTTACCGGTCCCAAGTGGTTTTTCCCTTAACAGGGTTTCCACATTAAAATTCCATGTGTCAATGTGTTTATGATTCATTACTTTAGTGCTTTGCATTACACATAACTTAATTGGATTGATCGGTATACTTTAGATAATTTACTATCTTTTGGTAAATTAACAGACTGTTATTCAGTAAACATACATAGAAGGTTTTACAAAGCATTTTGAGTAGTAGTAATTTGATAAAAGTATTTGGAGGCATTCATCTTATAGGACTAAAGATAAGTAGAGGCTTAATATTCTGGTACTAAGTTTTTGGGTTGATTATTGGGATATTTTTGAGGCCATTGATTCACCCNCCCCCCCCCCCCCCCCTCTCAATTATTACTAACAATTGGTATCAAAGCTTGTGTGCTTAGAAATGGAGTTTAATAGCTCAAGTAAAAGATCACAAGATGAACAGACAAGATTTGCCCAAGTTGAATAAAGACAACTTTGCATCATGGCAAAGAAGAATAAGACTCCACCTATCAGGTATTGGAAATGATATTGTTCAATACTTAGTTACTGAATATGTGTTGCCTATAGGACCTCAAACTCTTGAGTAATTAAGAGTAAAGCATGAGCATAACTACATGATGATAGAACTTGCATCATCACTCTTCGATGCTGAGTTTGAAGATGTCAAAACCTACACCTCTGCAAAGAAAATGTGGGATAAGTTGAAGCTTGTACATGGAGGAGATGTCAATATACTAAGAGCAAAGGCAGAAAGCCTAAGAGGGAGGTTTGATGACCTAAGGATGAAATAAGGAGAAAAAATTACTTAGTATAGCTACAAAATCAAAGAGGTAGTAAATTCTATCCTAGGAGATGGAGGTGTACTTGAAGAGGAGACAGTGGTAAGCAAAATCTTAAGAACCTTATTGTCTGTTTATGCTATTAGAGTTTCTGATATTCAATAAATGAGAGCAGTTGCAAATAATACAGTTACTCTAGATAGTCTAATTGGTAGACTTATTTCATTTGAAATGAATAACTTTGACAATAGTGTCTTACCATTTATAGATTCTGCATTCAAATCTTCTCTAAAGATAAGTAACTCAAGTCATAGACATGTTGTTATAAATGATAGTGATAGTGATAATGAGGATCAAGGACTTGATGAGATTGAAGCACTTATGGCTAGAAGATTGTAGAGAAGAAAAGGTAGATACAAAGGTAAATTGCCACTTGTATGTTTCAAGTGTAAAGAGGTTGGACACTTTCCTGCAAGATTCCCAAACTGAAGAAAAGATGACAGAGGAAATGATAGATCATATGAGAATAATTTTGATAAAGGTGATAATAGAGATTACCGAACCAACCGACAATTTGACAAGAGAGATACCCAAGACTATAAAGGAAAACGGAAGAAATCTTGTTACCTAGCTGAGAACAGAGCTGATGACACTGACACTGAATCAGAAGAAGACATCGAGATGTTATTTGTAGCTATGAAGGATGATTCAGATGAAGATGAAGAAAGGTATGTAGAAACTGCACTCATATCTAAAGTTAGTAAAAATGATGTCTGGATCATAGATAGTGGCTACACTCACCATATGACCGGTGATAAATAAAATTTTGAGACTTATGAATACTATAATGGTGGTTCAGTAAGAATGGGAAATGATACACCTTGTCCATTTGAATGTAAAGGAACCATAATGTTGAATAACCTGATAAAATGTGAAAATGCCTACTGGGTAAAAGGACTGAATTATAATTTTTTAAGTGTTTCACAGCTGAACAATTCAGGTCATAGAGTAGCATTTTAAAATAAGAAGGCAAAGATATGCAATGAATCAGGAAGGTTGATTGGTACCGGTGAGCAGACAAAAGGTAACCTTTTCTATCTTGATGACACTAACACCACTTGTTTAATTGATAGAAACAAAGACATATGGTTGTGGCACAAAATATTGTGTCATGTGAACTTTGACAACATGATAAAGATAAGAAACAAAAGGAATGTCAGAGCTTACCGAGCATGACCAAGCCCGAGCATATCATGTGCAAAAATTGTCAAAAAGGTAAGATGACAAAGTCTAGTTTCAAGAGTAAAACCCATACATCTACTGCAATTCTAGAATTAGTCCATACAGATCTATGTGGACCCATCAGGACAAAGAGCTACTATGGAGATAGGTATTTTATTCTCTTTGTTGATGATTTCTCTAGAATGATGACAAACATGTTTTTAAAAGATAAATCAGAAGAATTTAAGATGTTTAAATGGTATAAAGCAATGGTAGAAAAACAAAGTGAAAATAAATTGAAATGCTTAAGGTCAAATAGAGGAGGGGAATTTACTTCAGAAGAAGTCACTACTATTACAATGAGAATGGAATTAAAAGATAGGTTTCTGCACCGTGAACACCACAGCAAATTACTGAAAGGAGAAATAGATCAATTGTTGATTGTGCAAGAACATTGATTAATGAGAAAAGCATCACTCAAAATTTCTGGAGAGAAGCTGTCAATACTGTTGTCTACACATTAAACAAAGTATAATTGAAGGACACAAAGAAGACACCTTATGAGCTTTGGTATGGTTATACACCCAATGTAAGTTACTTTAGAATCTTTGGTAGTCAATTATATATATTGAAGGATGATAGAAATGGAAAACCTGACTGTAAAAGTGAAGAAGTTATCTTTCTAGGGTACTCAACCAAAAGCAAGGCTTATAAATGTCTTAACAAGTCATCTAAACAAATCATTGAAAGTGTAAAAGTTAAAATAGATGAATTTGCAGAAAATAATGATAAGGAAAGAAAAAAGGAACCAAAGGACTACAATAGGTTTGTTTATACAGAACCTGACACTCTACCCGAGCAATACTGTGTCACTCCCGAGCATCTGAACATTGCACCTGAGCATCAGGCTACAATTACCAACAATCAGGATAATCCTCAAGATGATGCTCCGAACAATGGAGATGAGAATCAAGGTGAAGAAGATGATTAGAATGATGAACACAGAGCTGAACCAAAACTTTCCAAGTATGTTAGAAGACATCATCCACAAAATCAAATCATAGGAGACAAGAAGGCTGGAATAAGAACAAGAAGTAAGTCACTAAACACCAGGTGTTTACTTTGTGATTTTGAGCCTAAATATGTTAGAAATACACTTGAGAATGAAGAATGGGTTAGTTCTATGAATGAGGAAATAAAAAAGATTGAGAAGAAAAATACATGGACACTAGTACCGAGACCAAATGACAAGAATTTCATTGGTACCAAATGGATATTTAGAAACAAGTTGAATGAGAATGGAGAATTCACTAGAAACAAAGAAAGATTAGTATGCAAGGGATATGCGCAAGAAGAAGGTATTGATTATGGAGAAACCTTTGCACATGTTTCCAGACTAGAAGGAGTTAGAATCTTACTTTCTTATGCTGCATTTAAAGGATTCAAGGTATACCAGATGGATGTCAAATCTGCATTCCTAAATGGAATACTTGAAGAAGAGGTATACATTGAACAACCAGAAGGATTTTTTGATCCAGACAAGAGAAACATGGTATGTAGACTAAATAAAGCTTTGTATGGATTGAAACAAGCATTGAGAGCCTGGTATGAAATACTTCACTCATATCTCATTAGGATAAAATTTGTTAGAACAAGTGAAAATAGCAATCTTTACTTAAAAGAAGATACCGATGGTAATATTCTGATTGCTGAAATTTTTGTTGATGATATCATTTTTGGGGGAAATGAATTGTTATGCAAATCCTTTGCTAATGAAATGAGCAATGAATTTGAAATTTCTATGTTTGGAGAGATCAAATTCTTTCTTGGTCTATAGATTTTTCAACAAGATGTAGGCATATACATCACTCAGTCCAAATACATCAAGGAAGTGCTGAAGATATTCAAGATGGAAGATTGCAAACTAGTTGGAACACCTATGGCTACTGGATGTAAGCTAACAAAAGAAGACAAATCCAATGAGGTAAATCAGACCTTATATAGATCAATGATTGGAAAACTGATGTATGTTGTTCATACTAGACTAGATATAGCACACACAGTTGGAATAGTTGCAATATTCTCTGCTAATCCCAAAGAATCACATATGACTGTTGTCAAGAGAATTATGAGATATCTAAAGAACATTGAGGACTATGGCTTATGGTACAAAAGAGAAGGAAAATTTGAGCTACAAGTTTATAAAGATGTTGATTGGGCTGGAAACATTGATGACTGAAAGAGCACAACTGGAGGAGCATTCTTCATGGGTGCCAGACTTGTCACATGGATAAGAAAGAAGCAAGGATGCATCTCTCAGTCTACTATAGAAGTAGAGTATGTGGCTACTACTACAAATTGATCCAATATTACATGGATCAAACAATTGTTGGAAGGTATGAATATGAAGATTCTTGAACTAGTAATTATCTATTGTGATAACACCAGTGCAATTAAAATTTCTAAGAATCCAATCATGCATGCTAAGACTAAGCATATTGCTATCAAGTATCACTATCTAAGAGAAAAAGTGCAAGAAAAGGAAGTGACACTAGAATATGTTAAATCAAAGGAATAGTTAGCTAATATATTCACCAAACCATTACCAAAGGATACATTTGAGTACCTAAGACAGAGACTAGGGGTCAAACCCTTGTCTATCGCTTAGTAATATGACTAGGAGATTGCATCAGCCTATAAAAAATTTGAAGATCAGTCATGTTGATGCAAACACTAAGATGAATAGAAATAGATATATCTGTACATATCAAGGTACATATCTGCACTGAAAACCAGAGACATTGTATTGTTGATGGATAGGGAAATTCAAGGAATATATTATGCAAAGGTATGGAACATGATATAGATGATAAAACAAGGAAAAGTATTTTTTTTGGCATTGTTTTCAAAGGGAGAGAATGATCTCATTATCATACAAAGGGACAGATTATTCCATTATCATATAAAAGGAGAGATGATCATAAAGGGAGAGATATGATAAAGGGAGAGATTATATGATGTAGCACTAGTCTTGCTCCTTCTAGACCTCTTCTAGGGTCTCCTAGGTCACTCACTAACCTACTAGGGTTCTTCCGCTAACCCTAGGCTCCTTAGGTATCTTATCACAAGATCCTAATTCCTTCAACTAGTGAACACCAACAAAGTAGAACTCAAATCTTTGCAAACCTTATTCTAGACCCAAATTGGTCTTTCTTGCTCCATTTGTACAATATGGTCCAAATGGATTCCAAACATTACCAAACTGGAAAGGCAATATTCAAAGATGTCAATAGGACAAATTTCAACCTCTACAAACTCACTTTGCATCAAAAACCCAAATGAGCTCCAAGAACCCATGAAATTACCTCCAAAATAGGGCTAAAAGCAATTAGCCCTATTTGGTCACCTTTTCTGCATTATCTTGGGAAAATGTCTTAAAAAGTGCCAAATAGACTTAGGATATAGACACCCTTTACAAAGACACTAGATATTTTCTAGGTCTTATCCCTCAGAAGTGTGTGTATAGTCCTTCCTACTTTCATGCCTAAAATTTAGGGTTTTAGGCCTCCTTTACTGTCTGCACAAGAAATGAACTTTCTTGGCCAAAAAAATAACTCCTCCCAACTTATCCTCTTTTTTGGGGGTCCTCCCTTGACTCACTTACCTTCCCACATTCACTGATTCAAGCTATGGATGCTTTCAATCCCTCTAGCTAGCTCTGCAATTTCTAGTGATCCCTAGCCATGCCACTGTGGCTCGCCTAGGGAATCACCTTTAAAATGGTTGCATTCATTTTCTAGGACCCTCCTAGTATGTACACAATGTAAAAGGAGTATACTTCCATAATCCAAGAGGCCGTTCCAAACCCACATTGGAGAATGGAGTTAGGACCTCATTTGCAACCAATGCTAAACAAACCAGTGACTGTGCTAAATTTGAAAGATTTTAAACACAACCAAAACTATTGAAATCAATAAAATAACACCAAAAGAAGTAATCAAATAACCTACATTACACCAAAACAAACTCACAAAACTGGATTCAATCCATTAAAGTACCCGATCACCTTAATAACCATTAACAGTCATTGTAATTGCATAACAAAGTCTGTACACAAAGTTATTCAAAATTTCCAACCCTTCACACATCTCAAGGATGGTAATAATTATTTGACCCAAACACAAATTCAATGGTTTCAGATAGTTACCCAACTGATTTCACCGAAGATGCAAACTTGTCATAAAATTTGTCAATGTTGTCAATGACAACATGGACAACTTTTTGCAACTTTTGAGTTTGGTCTCCAAACTTGGTCTAGCTATGTCCATACTTGTCCAATCCACCTAATATGATGAAATAACATCAAATAGGACCTCTATTTCTTCCCTTGGCTCATTTTCCCACAAAAATAAAAAATACCTAATTAGACCTAAAATGGACCTAAGGGTCACCAAGGACCTATCAAGACCTATCCTCCTACAAACATCCACACACTAGGACTCTTGGTACCTTTATTCAACTAGTGGTCTAACTAGAACCACTACAAGCCAAAACAAAGAAGGAGAAAAACCCTAGGTCACATTTCTACACTAGCCTACCTAGGTGCTCCTGCACCATACTCCCCCAAAAAGGAAGAGCTATGTCACTCCTGTGGACAAGAGATCCTTTGAAATTCCCACCTTTTTTAAGTCTACCTTAGCAATCCAAGAAGCCTCAGACTCTAGTCTATCCTTCCACTAAATTAAGTGCTCCATGTAAACTTTGTGTCTAGTAGTCTTCTTGACCTGGGAGTCTAGCACTTTATCAGGGACCAACTGAAGTTTGGGAGGTAAGACAGAAACCCCCACATCATCATTGACCCCCTGGATATTTGGAGTGATCTCATTCATCTATCCTCTGAACTGAATCAAGTCTTGGACATTAAAGACTGGAGAGATACTCAAATATGATGGTATGTCCACCTTATATGCGTTAGCTCCATATTTTGCCAAGATCTTGCAAGGTCCCACCCTCTTCATCTAAATTTTGGTAGGTACACCCTTTTGAAGCCTTGATTTTTTCAAGTGGACCATGACATAGTCCCCTACTGCAAACTGAACATCCGTCCTCCTTTCATCAACCCTAGCCTTCAACTTTTGTTGACTGTCTTGGATCTTGCTTTTCATGTGGTCTTGGATCTCCTTCATGGTATGGGTGAACTCTTCTACTTGGCCACTTCTATACTCCATTCCACCAAGATCCTTGATTTCACAAACACCCCTAGGGTGCATTGCCATAAGCAACCTCAAATGGGATTTTACCAGTCATTCTATTCTTGCTATCATTGTAAGCATATTCTGCTTGATGGATGACCATGTCCCAAGTCTACCCATACTCCTTAGTTAGGAACCTCAATAGGTTACCCAACACCCTATTTACCACCTCAATTTGGCCATCAGTTTGAGGGTGGTATGTTGAACAAAAAGATAGATTAGTGCCCAATTTTGTCCACAAAGTTTGCCAAAAATGACTCATGAATTTCACATCTCTATCAGAGACTATACTCAAAGGAAGTCCATGAATCCTTACAACCTCTTTTAAAAAAAAGTAAGCTATGTGGCTAGCATCATTGGTAGTTCTACATGGAATAAAATGTCCCATTTTGCTAAATATATCAACAACTACATAAATGCTATCATACCCCTGTTTAGTTTTGGGTAAACCAATAATAAAATCCACACTCACACACTCCCATGGTCTATTAGGGACTGGTAGAGGCTGATACAATCCTGCATTACTCATTCCTCATTTTTCCTTCATGCAAACAACATACTGCTCTACATACTTGGTGACATCCTTCACCAATTTTGGCCAATGGTAGAACCTTTGGGGCAATTCCAAGGTCTTGTCCTTACCAAAGTGACCACTTAGAGAACCATTATGTTTCTCTTGGATGAGGTTCATCCTCATTGACCCTTTAGGTACACACAACTGATAGCCTTTGAACAAAAACCCATTCTGTAAAGTAAAATCAGAGAACTTACTATGAAAATGGTTTTCAAAATCAACACATACCTTATAAGCCTCACCAAAATCCTCATCTAACTCATAGAGATCTCTGAAACTATAAATCCCAATGCTATTCAAGTGGACTTCTTGCACTGTTAACAATCTCTTTCTCAAATCACCTCCCACATTGTTGAGTTGACCCTTCTTGTGTTTGATAGTAAAAGTGAATGCCTGCAAGTATTACATCCACTTAAAATGTCTATTGATAAGTTTTTCTTGTGTATTAATATAGCTAAGGGCCTGATTATCAGTGAATATCACAAATTCCTTGGGCAAAAAATAGTGCCTCCATTTTCTCAATGATTGGACTAAGGAATATAGTTCCACATCATAAGAAGAATATTTTTCTTAGCCTCATTCAGTTTCTCACTAAATAAGGCAATAGGCCTACCTTCTTGACTCAATACCCCTCCTACTACTAACCCACTATTATCACACTCAATGTTGAAAAACTTCTCAAAGCTTTGGTAATTGGAGGATTGGTTGAGTAGCCACTTGTTGCTTCAACAACTCTAATGCATTCCATGCTTCTACTATCCATCTGAACTTAGTCTTGACCCCACCCTTTATGGTATCCATCAAAGGTGCACATATCCCACTAAAATTCCTAATAAACTTCCTATAAAATTGGGCAAGGCCATGAAAAATCCTTACCTCTGTGGCTATGGTAGGTGGAGGCCAGTTCAAGATTGCAGCAACTTTGTCTTTGTACATCTTCAAAGACCCCTTGGATACTAAAAAGCCCAAGTAAACTAGTTCTTGTTTAAAGAACTCACACTTCTCAAGGTTAATGGGCAACTTCTCCTCATGTAATCTTTTCAACACTGCCTCAACATGTTTGATATATTCCTCTCTTTTTTTATTTAAAATTAGTATATCATCAAGATATACTACCACAAAATTTCCAGTGAAATCCTTGAGCACCTCATTCATGAGCCTCATGAATGTGCTTGGATCATTAGAGAGGCCAAATGGAATCACATGCCATTCATATAACCCATCTGTGGTCTTGAATGTTGTTTTCCATTCATCACCTTCCTTCACCCTGATTTGGTGATAACCACTTTTCAAATCTAGCTTTTTGAAGTACATTGCCCCACCTAGGCAATCCATAAGATCCTCTATTATTGGGATTAGGAATTTGTACCTTATTTTGATCCTATTTATAGCCCTTGAACCTATGCACAATCTCCAATTCCCCCCCTTCTTTGATGCTAGAACAATCAGGACTGCACAAGGGCTAATGCTCTTCTTGATCAAGCCTTGATCCAAGAGCTCTTGTACTTATCTTTCTACCTCCAAGTTCTGATCTGGAGTTAACTTGTATGCTACTTTGTTGGGAAAGGATTCACCTGGCACAAAGTTTATTTGATGACTTATAACCCTCTTAGGCGGTAGGATTGTAGGAGTGCCATCACTCACAATATCCTTATATTCCTCAAGCAATTCTTGCACTTCCTTTGGTAGTGGCTCCTTTACTGGTGTTTCCTCTTCCTTAGGTATTAACACAATGGTATAACCTTCTCCATCATCATCTTTTATGTCATTCATAAACTCCTTACCACTGCATAACATAACATTAGGAGTTTTATTCTGTGGTTCTTCATCCTCTAATAAAGACTAAATTTTGAAGGTATTTCCTCCTTTCTTGAATGTAATGGAGTTCTCTTTCCCATCATATACTACTCCATTATCAAATTTCCAAGGCCTCACAAGAATAAAATGACAAGCATCCATTGGTAGGATGTCACAAAGCAATCTGTCCTTTTATCTTGCTATTGAGAATTCTACCCATGTTTTCTCATTGACCAAGACACTCTGGCCTTTGTTGAGCCATGTCACATTATAAGGATTCACATGGGGGATTTTGGCTAGCTTAAGATTTACTACTTCCTCCTCTAAAATGATTTTGTTTGTGGATCTAGAATCAACAATCACCTTACATACTTTGCCAAGGATCTTACATCTTATTCTAAACAACTCCATCATGTGTTTGGTCTCATCCTTGATTGGTTGCCTTATTAAGAACCTTCTAAACATCATGTTCTCACCCATCTCTAAGTATAGATGATCTACCACTAGGTTTTTGACACTAGAAGTATCCTCATGTCCATATGCTACCCTCTTGTCACTGTTTTCTGTAGAAGGTTTGTCAGGACATCTATAAGCTAGATGCCCTAGTTGTCCACAATAGTAGCACTTCGTAGTGGCAAAGTAGGATCCACTCCTACCTCCTCTTCCTCTATTAGAACCCACATTATTACCCCTACCTCTATTATAGCCCCCTCTTGAACTATTCTCAGCCTGTTGCTCTATTAATTTATTTTCTCCTTGGGATCTTTGTTCACTACCCCTTCCTTGGTAGCCTCCTCTTTGACCCCTCTGTTCTCTTCCTCTGCCTCTATTTTTATTATTGTTCTTGAAACTAGAATCCCCTTTCTTCTTATTCTTCTCTTCCACCTTTATAGCCAATATATAACACTTTTGGATAGTGATAGGTGTCCATAGGCTAATCTCCTCTTGGATGTTCCACTTCAATCCACCCAAGTACCTAGCCACTTTGATTGGCTCTTCTTCCTACAACTTAGACCTTAAACACAGTCTTTGGAATTCCTCAGTATATGAGGCCATATCTAGGTCTTTCTGCTTCAAGTTTTGTCTCTTCCTATGGAGTTGTATTTTGTAGTCCTCTGGAAGATAACTCCTTCAATTTGGTTACCATAGAATTCCAATTTTCTATTGGTTTCTTTCCCATGCTTACCCTCTCATCCTAAAGGTATTTCCACCAAGTCAAAGTTGACCCTCTGAGTCTAGACTTGGCCACTTTACCCCTTTGTGCTTCATTTATCCCCTTACATTTGAAGTGATTCTCCATTGCTTCAATCCAGTCCATAACTGCCTCAATATCCATCTTTCCTCCAAATAAAGGTATCCCTTCCAAAGCTTTGCCACTTAATTATTTTATGGACTTTAAGAAAGGTTCCTCATTCAATACTGGGTCAGGTTCAGGAATGTAGTTTTCTTCCTCAATCTTATTCTTACCCTTACTACTGGATTCTACTTCATATTCTTTCTTCCTAATAGCATATACTAGTTCTTCCATATTTACTCTCATTGCTTCCAAAGTATCCTCAAGGAGTTTGTTTTTCTCCTTTTTCTCCTCCATATCCTTGGCTATTTCTACATTTGTCACCATCTTTGTAGAACCACAAGATTCCACTTCTGACATAAACCAATCTTCACAAGTTTCTCAACTTTCTCTAATACCACTCTGATGTAGCACTAGTCTTGTTCCTTCTAGACCTCTTCTAGGGTCTCCTAGGTCACTCACTAACCTACTAGGGTTCTTCTACTAATCCTAGGCTCTTTAGGTATCTTATCACAATATCCTAATTCCTTCAACTAGTGAACACCAACAAAGTAGAACTCAAATCTTTGCAAACCTTATTCTAGACCCAAATTGGTCTTTCTTGCTCCATTTGTACAATCTGGTCTAAATGGATTGCAAACATTACCAAATTGGAAAGGCAGTATTTGAATATGTCATTGGGACCAATTTCAACCTCTACAAACTCACTTTGCATCAAAAACCCAAATGAGCTCCAAGAACCCATGCAATTACCTCCAAAATAGGGCTACAAGTAATTAGCCCTATTTGGTCACCTTTTCTGCATTATCTTGGGAAAATGTCTTAAAAAGTGCCAAATAGACTTAGGACCCAGACACCATTTATAGAGACACTAGATATTTTCTAGGTCTTAGCCCTCAGAAGTGTCTGTACAGTCCTTCCTACTTTCATGCCTAAAATTCAGGGTTTTAGGCCTCCTTTACTGTCTGCATGAGAAATGAACTTTTTTGGCCAACAAAATAACTCCTCCCAACTTCTCCTCTTGGTTGGGGGTCCTCCCTTGACTCAATTACCTTCCCACATTCACTGATTGAAGCTATGGATTCTTTCAATCCCTCTAGCTAGCTCTGCAATCTCTAGTGATCCCTAGCCATGCCACTGTGGCTCACCTAGGGCATCACCTTAAAAATGGTTGCCTTCATTTCTTTGGCCCCTCCTACGATGTACACAATGTAAAAGGAGTCTACTTCCATAATCTAAGAGGTCGTGCCAAAGCCACGGTGGTGAATGGATTTAGGACCCCATTTGCAACCAATGCTCAAAACAAACCAGTGACTATGCTAAATTTGAAAGATTTTAAACACACAACTAAAACTATTGAAATAAATAAAATAACACCATAATAAGTTTTGAAATAACCTTCATTACACCAAAAAAAACTCACAGAATTGGCTACAATCCATTAAAGTACCCGATCACCTTAAAAACCATTAACAGTCTTTGTAATTGCATAACACAGTCCGTACACAAAGTTATTCAAACATTATAACCCTTCACACATCTTGAGGATGGTCATATATAGTTTACCCCAACACAAATTCAAAGGTTTCAGATAGTTACCCAATTAATTTCACCAAAGATGCAAACTTGTCATAAAAGTTGTCAATGTTGTCAATGACAACATTGACAACTTTTTGCAACTTTTGAGTTTGGTCATCAAACTTGGTCTAGCTATGTCCATACTTGTCCAATCCACCTAATATGATGAAATAACATCAAATAGGACCTCTAGTCCTTCCCTTGGCTCATTTTCCCATAAAAACCAAAAACACCTAATTGGACCTAAAATGGACCTAAGGGTCACCAAGGACCTATCAAGACCTATCCTCCTACAAACATCCACACACTAGGACTCTTGGTCCCTTTATTCAAATAGTGGTCTAGATAGAACCACTACAAGCCAAAACAAAGGAGAAAAAACCTAGGTCACATTTCTACACTAGCCTACCTTGGTGCTCCTGCACCATTATATCATCATCCATGAAGAGAAGTTCCTGTGAATCAGAAAGAAGATTTAATCAATATTCTAAGGGAGAGAAATTGATTACATATGAAATATCCATATAAGGGAGAGAAGTAACAAAGGGAGAGAGTTCAGACAAAGAGAATGATTGTTGTCAAAAGAAAAAGAGATTATCAAGAAGAGAAAATTTCAAGGCAGAGCACATATCAGAACAGAGATATCAGATGATACATCTATCCAGAGAAGGGATTTAAGATTGAAGACAACCACTCTACATGAAAAAAATCTAATCTATTTTGAGCTTACCGAGAGCCAGACATTATTAATAGTTATATTAGAAAAGCTTGATGAAAGTGTATATTTAATATTGTATTAGTGATAGTATAGTATGATAATGTAGTATGTTTCCATCAATCCCAAAGGGAGAGATTGATGACATGTAACTAATTGAATCTTTGAAGATGTTAAGTTGATCACCAAAATGTAGAAGGATAATGCAAGACATTAAATCAATTAATGGATTGTATTTTCATTGATGTCAACTTCATATAATCTAATCGGTTATAATCAAAGTGTCAAAGACTTCAGAGAATCAAAGAGAAAAATATTATTCTTTCATTAATGCATAAAAGACAAGCATTCACAATATGACTTCAAACACTGACGGTCAGCGAAACATTGACGAACAAAGATCACCAAAATTCAAGTCATAGTGATGCCCAAGAAATAACACCAATGATAATTACTGACGTAATCACAAGCATAATCAAAGGCCAGAAACATAGTGTAAACTGACGGAGAAGCCCGAGGAGAACTGGAATGTTGACCAAAGCTATCAAAGAGTTAAAACATTGAAATTAGCTTGAGTTCATAAATGACAAAATATCTAGCTGGCAGAGCTAAATATAGACTTAACAAGTAGTTATCTTTGTTTTCATTAACAAGATAAAGCAGAGACAAGTAAGGGATTTAAAGTTGTTTTGTCTAGTTGGCAAAAAGATCTCAGCGAGATAAAACAGGAGTTTATCTTTAAATCTAATTGGTTAGAATTGTGGAACATGCCAAGATAAAGAAAATCAAAACCTAACAATAGTGATATCATGTCTATAAAGAGACAAATCAGTTCATTACGAATGAAGGTGGGTGAATGAATGAAAAGAGGATGTTGAAGAGAAACTAATGAAGAGCAACTACATACAGTCTTGATCAACAAGCTGAGGAAAGAGCTAAAGTTTTCTGCAAACACTGAGCAATAGAGCATAGCATCATCGAGCAAAATCAAAGTCTAGCAAAGGTATAAACTGAGATATATTGATCAAAATAGATTACAATAGATCTAAAAATCTGCAAGTATAAGTTGTATATGTGAACAGATCATACTGTTTCAGTTTAACCATTGATTCTGAAAGTCTCTTAACCGAGTGGGGTTTAAATATCCTTTCTATATTGAGATACATCTGAAGGAGTATCAAAAATTTTAATCACGAAGATAGCATGAGATGCCAAATACCTATTGACAGGCCAAGTGAGTGTTTGTTCAAGGAAGGTAGCATAGAGATGCCTGATATCAAGTGACAGACTAAAATTTTAAATCCTCTAACAAGGTCACACCTAACAGTGTATTTGTAACCTTTAACAGGGTTGTCTCTTCACCGAGCTCACTTCAGAAGAGTGAAAATTTTGGGTTACCGGTCCTAAGTGGTTTTTCCCTTAACAAGGTTTCCACGTTAAAAATCCATGTGGCAATGTGTTTATGAGTCATTACTTTAGTGTTTTTCATTACACATAACTTAATTGGATTGATCAGTATACTCTAGAATAATTTACTATCTTTAGTAAATTAACAGACTACTGTTAGGTAAACATACAATAGAAGGTTTTACAAAGCATTCTGAGCAGTAGTAATTTGATAAAAGTATTTCGAGGAATTCATCTTATAGGACTAAAGATAACTAGAGGCTTAATATTGTGGTATTAAGTTTTTGGGTTGATTATTTGAATAATTTTGAGGCCACTGATTTACCCCCCCTCTCAGTTATTACTAACAAAATATTATAATTAAAGCACCATCCTCAAAAAGAGAAAAAAATGACCAGCACACCATCCGAGTTAGCAGGTTATCAACCCCCTAGGAGATTAATTTAAAAACTACATTATTAAATTAGATTATCTCCCTTCAACAAAATTTAATCACAAACTCCCCCAAAGCCTCTTTTTTAATAATTCCCTAAGGTGTGAAATTAACCCCTTAAGTTTAATAACTTCATTTAATAATATTTATTTGATTTTCTTATACAAGTCCTAATTTTATTAACCCTTTCAATGTCACTATAAAATTATTTACTTCACTATCCTCATTATTAGAGATGATCAAGTGGTCTAGGGTAACTTACTATATATATTTATTTAACATTATAAACTTAAATATCTCCAATTAAACTTTAGTTTGAAAATCTCATTTAATAGAGTTTAATGGGATTTATTACCATATTTAATTTAATTAAGTCGAACCAATGTATTCACATTTAAACTTAACGTTCAAAAGACTATTTATTTTAATTAACCTCATATTATTATTTTCATTAAAATTTAATTAAGCCTGATTAACATTACATGGTAATTTTTTTGTAAAAACATCTCATTGTTGCAATTTACTCTACCCCTTGTATTTCTTTATTAAGTATAAGTCAAATTAAAATTACATCCATTATCATCATCCATTTCTTATCAATTTAACATAGTACTTAAATATTATTAATAACCCTCAAGAAATTTCTAAATATCTTCATCAATTAGATTAATTAAGAGATTTCTCTTAAGTAACATTATTAAATTGTTTGGTTGTACGACCTAAACCTTCAGTTAATTTCTCACATGGTAATTTAAATTAGTATAAACTTTCTCTTTAAGTGGAATTATTAATTTAGAACAATTATTACATGTATAAAAGGTCCATTACTAAAATAATCCAAATATCCCACATTAAAGATTAATATTACCCATATAAAAGAATGTGGGGAATTATATTTCCTCTAAAAGTCAATCCTCCCAAGTTTGAATTCTAAAACTCTAATAAAATAACAATTTTATTTGAAACCCTAGTAGGGTTCTCACAAGAGGTAGAGGAATGAGCTTCCCCTCTCATTTCCTCTCTCTTCTTCTTCTACCCAAACCCTAACCTGACATTAGGATTTGGGGAGAATTTTTTTTGGCCCTATTCTATTCTTTTTTTGGTTGTTCTTTCCTATGGTTGCAAGTTAATGGGGCTTCAACAATGGAGGCATTTTATATATATACATACATATATATGAAAATATACATATATATATATACATACATATATACATATATGTTTATGTATATATATATATATATGAAAAATAAAATAAGCAAGGTGGGGGTTTAACTCTTAAATCAAGTGGCATTTTCATGTTACACAAGTCGCAAGGTGGTGGAATGCCAAGGCCAACGACAGAAAGAGAGGGGCGGCCGAGCCACACCCTGTGCCTGTGGCCACCGTGGCTGTCAACCTTTTCATTGTGGCTTTGACCACAGTGGGTGGCTGAGCCCA
>MU224737.1:2733520-2756460 GCA_018584345.1 Thuja plicata
ATCCCAATTGATTAATCGAAAGGAGACAATCAATGCAAAAAGGAATCAACTAATTATGGATAAGGAAGGGATATCTAATTATTATGAAGTGAAACAATAGGTTTGAATTTATTAAATCCTTAATTGAAATGAAACATTTACCTTGGAATGTAGCAGATTTGGAAAATCCTATTTTCTGATGGCTGTGTCAGGTTTCAGGAAATTCTGCAACCGGATCTAGAACAGAAATGCAGAGACGGACAAAACCCATAAATATTTTCCTTTTCTGAGTTAGTTCGACCTTGACCTCTTTTCTAAGGTGCAATTGTGCCCCAAAATGTTGACCATGACCTGCACTACTCTGACAGAAATTCTATTCACAGATCCTGAAAGTTGGTCGAAAAGGGTATCCAAATCTACTCTGTAATTCATTGTCTTGTACCTGTACCTGCAAGAAAAATTGTTTTTTTTGTTGGGGGAGGGGTTTGCCTTAGTTAAACCTTGATTTAGTAATTAACCATGAAATCAATAATTGAAATAGAGAATGCTAGCAAGTAGTAGAAGTAAATCTAACAATGAAGCTATGATATTCATTAGATATGCAATTGTACTTCAAATGTAAACAAGTATGTAAATATGAAAGCTTGGAATGAATATTAGAAACCATAAACCTCCAATATTGTATGCTTGGAATCCACCTTGAAGCAATAATGAATGAATCTTGATGATGCACAAAGGATCTTGAAGGAAGATCACACCACCATGATGGATAGATCTAGGGTTTGAATGATGAATATTGAATGCTTGAACCAAATCCATTCAAAGGCTTGAATGATTGAATCCTTGATCTTAAATGGAGAACTTGAATTCTTGAGGACATGTAGAATAATGTATTCTTGAATGGATTCTTTCTTCTTAGATTTTATCATATGATTTCGTCTTAGTGCTTCTTACTTAGAGAAAATGAGAGGAAAAGACTTCCTTATATCCAAGTCTAGGTAACAATCTTATAGAGAGGCCTACATAGGAGAATTAAATTCAAATTAGACCTATACCCCTAGAAGAGGACCTACATTAAATATAATTTAATATTTGTCTCTTCAGAACCCAAAATAGCCGACCCAGAAGCGGGAAAATGAACTTTTGAATGTCCCCTGGCAACTGACAAACTTTCCAATTAAAAAGGGGGACCTGGGTCGAGATTGAGGTTAACCCTGACCTAGGTCATGGTCAAGGTCAAGGTTTACCTTGACCTAGGGAGTCATAACCCTTGGAAAATATGCCAGGTGGGATAAACAGTGTCTAGAGAGGCCCAATCAAGGTCCTAAATAGGCACAGAAGATGGAGAGGGTGCAGAAATGAGAGGACAATATGATGATTGCCAAAAACACCTCCTAAGGAGGTCTAGATGTTCTTAACATGGAATTTCTTCCATTTTAAGATGGTACATTAAGCCCCCACTTTAGTAGGAGTATGGAAATAAAACATACTCACGATAAAGTTAGAAGAAAGACTTTGGTGGATCACAACAAGGTAGAACATCACTTAGTCAAGGACATGAGCCCCAGGAAAAGGATTCTAACTCAACATGCATGCACAAGGGTATGAAGTAAAATAGAAAATAATCATAGAAAACATAAATGACTACATAAGCAAGACAAGAGAAACACTATAAATAACATAGCTTCATGATCTAATCCTACTAGCATGAAAGCAAAAGAGAGAAAAGAGAGAGTGATTACCTTGCCTGGTAAGATGCCCACCTTACCATGAATCACCAAGGAGGGAGAGCCCAATAGTTTCACCCATAAACCATTCTTTGTAATTGTAATGCGTCTTCTGACAGTTTTTGGAACACCTATAGATCCACATTCTTGTATCACTGTGGAATATAAAATGCGTGTCTTTTCAATATTTAGCAACTTATGTACGTTACCTTCCAAGGCTTTAGCATATTTGAATTTTTAAAAATTCATATCTCTCCAGGATTTAGCAACTTATGTGCATTACCTTCTAAGGATTTAGCAAAAATAAAAGTAAAAATGTGTGTCTCTTCATGATTTAGCAACTTATGTGTCTTACCTTATGAGGATTTAGCATGCTGTAAATTGTAAAGTATAGTATAAGGTACAACCCATATATATTCCCCCCTCCTTATCGTGGCTACCTAATAGACAAGATAAGGAAGAGAAAGGATGATACCTAGTTCACAAAGTAAGGAGATATCTTGTTAGCAACAATGTACACTATAGTATTAGCGAAGAGTATTGACCCTTACATCTAAGAGCATAGATAATCATGAAAAGGATATGTCACTTATGGAAATAGGATCCTCAAAGAGGAGGAGATCTTATCAACAAGATTCCCACCATAGAGGAGTGCCTAGGATAAAATATCATCTTGCAAAGAAAAGAAAAGAGGGATCAAAGATTCAATCATCAAGCCCCCTAGGATCAAGAGGAAGAGGAATCTTGAAATGAAGGAAGAAAACTCTAACCCAAAGCAAGGGAAAGAGTTTATAAAGAACATAATTTTCAAAATAAAGAAAAGGTGATGACCAAGGACAATTACCTCTCATATAAGAGGGTATCCATAGCCAAAACATAAGTCTTTATAAGGAATAATCTTTCAAAATAAACAAATGCCACTAGGCTAAGGAAAGTAGATCTTTAGACATAGAGAAAGAAGGAAAACCTTGCCCCCCAAGGATGAAATCAAGGGATATACCAATCATATCAAGAGATACTGTAACAAAGAGATATCTTTACAAAAAATTGTTCTCGAAAAGATATCATGAATATTAAAAGATAGTTATCAATGATTATGAGCGAAGGAAGTATGTACCATAATACAAAACCATAGAGATAGAATATAGAGAGGATAACCAATTAAGCTATAAAAAAAATACATGCTAAGAACATAATGGATCCTAGAAAAAATGGAAGAGATACCTCAATCTTGCCCCCCAATGAAGAGACAAGAGGGAGAAAGATCTATATTATTGAAGAGCGAGGGGTATGCCCTATATGGAAATTATGAAGAAATTGTAATACCACACAAGAGTGAGATATAATTCCTAAAGAAGCTCTTTCTCTAACATACATCTTGAAATGCACACAATCAACAAGTAAATATGTATTACTATAATGAAAAGGACATTTGTATTTGGAGAGAGCATCTTTTGGCATAGGTTTAAATATTTCTTTCTTAGAATTCATTAACTGAACATAGACCTTCTTAGCCACATCTTGAGGAGTATCAGGGTAATCTAAGGAAGGTGTTGGAAGGAGAACATGAAGAGGAGGGAAAATATAAAAATCAACCACCTCAAGTTGAGATAGCGGAAAGCCTAGACTATGCTTATCTTGTTTAGGGGATAGATGAACTGGATACTTAATACCATGTTCATTAACACCAAGACCTAAACCCTTATACCCTTGTTTAGCCACCATATTGTATCCAGTAGTGTACATATCTTGTAAATATTCTATAGGAGGTGATTGTTTAAGGTGATCATGAGAAAATGTTGTGTAAGGTAGAATGATAGGTTTAGAAGAAGTTTCCTTTCTCTTCCCTTTAATAAAATCATGGATCAGATAAGAAGAGGAAGGTAGGTCAAAATAACCTTGCACATCTGCATCACGAACCATAGTTTGAGCACCATCATAAGTGTGGGAAGAACTAGGGGTATAATATGGAGGAATAGGAGTGGGAATATTAGGAATCATATTAGGAAGAATAGGATTAGGATTAGGAAGATTAGGAACTCGATTAGGAATGATAGGATTAGGATTAGGAAGATTAGGAAATGGGGTATCATCTACCAAATTCTTCACATAATCCAAAAGAGCAATAAGTTCGCTACACAAATTCTTAATGAAAGTTTTGAAAGTAGGAAGCTAGTAGTAGTTAATCTCAAAATAGCACAAGCAAGTGAAACATGAATAGTAACAAACATAATGAAATGGGTGATACTCTCATAAACATAATAAGTACTATAAAGAGATGCTAAGAGAATAATAATGAGGAAAATAACCATACCCCAAAGCATCTTAAAGATCTTCATAGTGAATGAAATGCAAGAAATGTTTTGGTTTGGAGGTGTGCGATGTGTGACCTCCTAATCCAAGACAAGGAGATCCCAATTGATTAATCGAAAGGAGTTGATTAATGCAAAAAGGAATCAACTAGTTATGGATAAGGAAGGGATATCTAATTATTATGAAGTGAAACAATAGATTTGAATTGATTAAATCCTTAACTGAAATGAAACATTTATCTTGGAAGGTAGCACATTTGGAAAAACCTATTTTTTGATGTCTATGTCAAGTTTTGGGAAATTCTACAATCAGATCTGGAACAAAAATGTAGAGATGGACAAAACCCATAAATATTTTCCTTTTTTGAGTCAAGTAAACCTTGACCTCTTTGCCAGGGCACAATTGTACCCCAAAATGTTGACCTTGACCTGCACTTCTCTGATGGAAATTCTATTTATGGATCTTGAAATTTGGCTAAAAAGGGTATCCAAATATACTCTGTAATTCACTGTCCTATACCTATACCTACAAGAAAAATGGTTTTGTTTGTTGGGGGAGGGGTTTGCCTTAGTCAAACCCCAATTTAGTAATTAACCTTCAAATCAATAATTGAAATAGAGAATGCTAGCAAGTAGTAGAAGTAAATCTAACAATGAAGCTATGATATTCAATAGATATGCAATTGTACTTCGTATGTAAACAAGTATGTAAATATGAAATCTTGGACTCAATATTAGAAACCATAAACCTCCATGATTGTATGCTTGGAATCCACCTTGATGGAAGAATGAATGAATCTTGAGTATGCACAAAGGATCTTGAAGGAAGATCACACCACCATGATGGATAGATCTAGGGTTTGAATGATGAATCTTGAATGCTTGAACCAAATCCCTTCAAAGGCTTAAATGCTTGAATCCTTGATCTTCATTGGATAACTTGAATGATTGAGGACATGTAGAATAATGGATGCTTGAATGGATTATTTCTTCTTAGATTTGATCATATGATTTATTTTATCTTTATGTGTCTTAGTGCTTCTTACTTAGAGAAAATGAGAGGAAAAGACTTCCTTATATACAATTCTAGGGCACAATCTTCTAGAGAGGACTGCATAGCAGAATTAAATTAAAATTATACCTATACCCCTAGAAGAGGACCTATATTAAATATAATTTAAGATTCGTCACTTCGGAACCCAAAAAAGATGACCTAGGGAGTCATAACCCCTAGAAAATGTGTCAGGTGGGATAAACAGTGTCAAGAGAGACCCAATCAGGGTCCTAAACAGGCACAAAAGCTAGAGAGGGTGCAGAAATGAGAGGACAATATGATAATGGCCCAAAACACCCCCTAAGGAGGGATAAACATTCTTAACATGGAATTGCTTCCATTTTAAGATGATACAATTTTATAATATATATTTTTATTTAAAATGTTTCCTTTCAAATGTAAAAAAAAACAATTCTCTTATTTGTTTTTAAATAACAACTATATATATATTCATAATCACTTGTACAATTAAATGAATGCAACATTTAGAAATATTAAGAAAACATTATATATATGGGTGGTTATTTCTTTAGTAGAGATTTTTGTATCCACAGTAACATGTATTTATACATTTATTATGTGAATATACTTTGTATTTCTTTCTAAATCTGCACTTTAATATTTATGTACTCATATATATTTAATACATATATGTCCATTTATTTTCAAATATGTATGTGTATATATTAATATATATACATGACTATGTACATCACATGTGTGTTAACCCTATTTGACATAAATCTAAAAAAAACTTATATTTGTTAAAATAACTCAGAGGGGAGGGTGAATCAGTGGCCTAAAAAATTAATCCAATAATCCAACCAAAACTTCATATCACATATATAATGCCTCTATTTATCTTCACTCCTAAAAGATGTATGCCTTTAAGTAATCTTATCAAACATATATATACTTCTTGGTGATTATACTATTTATCATTTTCTAGTCTTTACCGAATAACAGTTAATAAACTTAGTGTGTACCGATCAATCCTGTTTTAGTAATGTGTAAAGAAAAACATAAAAGAAATGAACCATATACACATTTGACACATGGATTTTTAACGTGGACACCCTATTAAGGGAATAACCACTTGGGACCAGTAACCCAAAATTTTCACTCTTATGAAGTGAGCTCAGTGAAGAGCCAACCCTGTTAAAGGTTACAAACACATTGTTAAGTGCGACCTTGTTAGAGGATTTAAAACCATTGGTTAGTCTTTTGAACTCAGACATTCATTATTCTATCAACAAGAAAAACATTTTGATACTCTTGAGTATCTCAATACATTAAAGACTGTTAAATCCCACTCGGTTAAGAAATTTTTTGATTCAATGGTTAAACAGAAATAGTAAATGATTTGTTCATTAATACAACTTAAACTTGCAAATTTTCAGATCTATTGTAATTCCATAATACCTCTCTGATCAATGTTCTCTTCAATTCCTTTTCTCCCCTTCTTTCTTCTCGGTGAATTTTTTTACTTCTCTATTGCTCGGTGTCTACAGAATTCTTGGCTATGTTCTTCAGCCTGTATGATCAGATCTGCATGAAGACTTCTATCTTCAACAGAATTATATTCAGCGTTTGTCTTTTTGATAATTAATTACTTGTCTCTTTATATAGACATGACTTCACCATTTCATCTCCTTGTATTTCTTGTTCTTGACGTAGATAGCTTTCTTGATCCACAAATCTCGCCATGCATTGCTTTAAAGGTTTGCTTAGTTGTATCCCGTAGATTTCTCCTTGACAACTATGAATAAAAGTCTTCCTCATATCCTTAGTTCAACTAGTTGATAAAAACAAATCAATCAATCATTTAACTCTTTATATAGCTCCTGCCAGCTAAGTGCTTTTTCGTTTCCTAACTCTAGTTCTAATCGGTGATCAACTCCTAGTTTTCTCGGTCATTGACTCCAGTTGTCCTCAGGCATCAACAATGTCCATTGGTCAACATTGTGAACTGCTTGGGGTTCACTTTAGTTATGCTCAGGTTTGTGGTGCTTGGTATACACTATGATGCTCAGGGTTCTCTATCCGCCGGTGTGCACTGTCCATCGGTGTTTATTGTCACTCGGCGTACACTGGATTTTTATATTTACCGATAACATAAAATTTTATCTCTTTGGTTTCTTTGAAGTCTTTGACAATATGTGTATGACCAATCATATTATATCAAGTTGACATCAATGAAAATACATTACATTAACTGATTTAATGTCTTGCATTTACTTGTGCAACTCGGTGATCATCAACTTGTCATCTTCAAACATTCAATCAGTTATAGTTCATCAATCTCTCCCTTTGGCATTGATAGCAACATACTTATCAATAAAATATGAAATATGTAATTTAAAACATGTCATAACATACCAAACTTATTTTTCTATAACCAATTCAAATATCTGACTCTTGGTAAGGTCTTTCTATCTTAGATTTGATTCTTGTAGAGTGCTTTCTTTATTCCTTTCAATGGATAGGTGTAGCAATTTTATCTTGTACTTCTGTCTCTCCCTTTCTAAATAGATATGCAGTGTTAACTTTTCTCCAATTCTCTCCCTTGGATAGATGGTTGTTTCTTTGAATCTTTCTCTCCCTTTGTAGAAACTTATTTTTATGATGTTTTCTCTCCCTTTGACTGTTCCTCTCCTTAAGGGATATTTCTTTTCTCTCCTTTTGGATGATCATGATATATATTTCATATGGATATATTCTCTCCCTTTGACAACAATGCCAAACTTAAATATATCATTGAATTCTTTTGTCCATCATTAATACAGCTCTGTACTACCCAACAATATCTTTGGTGTTCGGTTTAGATAAGTACCTTTCTATGTAATGATATATCATTGCAGTCCATATCTCAGCTTACATCAACATGATTGATCTTCTGATAATGTGTAGGCTGATGCAGCCTCCTAGTCAGCTTAGTGACCAATAGACAAGGGTCGGACCCCTAGTCTCTTCCTCAAGTACTCAAATGTATCCTTTGGCAATGGATTTATGAATATGTCTGCTAATTGTTCTTTGGATTGTATATATTCTAGTATCACTTCTTTCTCTTGTACTTGTTCCCTTAAGTAATGATACATAATAGCAATGTGCTTTGTCTTAGCATGCATCATATGGCTCTTTGAAATATTTATAGCACTTGTATTATCACAATAGATAATCACTGGATCAAGGATTTCCATATTCATACCTTTGAGTAATTGCTTGATCCATGCAATTTTGGAGAAATTTGTAGCAGCAACCACACATTCTACTTCTATAGTTAATTATGATATGCATCCTTGCTTTTTACTTATCCATGTGACAAGTATGTCACCCATAAAGAATGCTCCTCCTGTTGTGCTCTTCCTGTCATATATGTTTCCATTCCAATCAGCATCTGTATAGACTTGAAGCTCAAATTTTCTTTCTTTACTATACCACAGACCACAGTCTTCGATATTCTTTAGATATCTCATAATTCTTTTGACAACAGTCATGTGTGATTCCTTGGGATTAGAAGAGAATCTTGCAACTATACCAACTGCATGTGCTATATCTAGTCTTGTGTGTACAACATATAATAGCTTTCCAATTATAGATCTATATAAGGTCTAATTTACCTTTGTTGACTTGTCTTCCTTTGTAATTTTTCATCCGGTTTCCATAGGTGTTCCAACTGGTTTGGAGTCCTCCATTTTGAATATCTTCAGAACTTATTTGATGTATTTGGATTGTGTGATGTAGATGCCTACATCTTGTTGAAGAATTTGTAAACCAAGAAAAAAAATGATCTCTCCAAACATTGACATCTCAAACTCTTTTCTCATTTCATCAGCAAATGATTTGCATAACATATCATTTCCTCCAAATTTTATATCATCAACAAATATTTCAGCAATCGAGATCTTATCATCAATATCTCCTTTTAAATATAGATTATTGTTATTACTTGTTCTTACAAATCCAATACTAATGAAATAAGAGTGAATTCTTTCATACCATGCTCTCAATTCTTGTTTCAATCCATACAAGGCTTTGTGTAGTCTACAAACCATGTTCCTCTTGTTAGGATCAACAAAACCTTCAGGTTGTTCAATGTATACCTCTTCTTCTAGTATTCCATTTAGAAATGCAGATTTTGCATCCACTTGGTATACTTTGAATCCTTTGAATGCAGCATAAGCAAGTATAATTCTTACTCCTTCTAGTCTAGAAATAGGTACAAAGGTTTCTCCATAGTCAATACCTTCTTCTTGTGCATACCCTTTGTATACTAGTCTTGCTTTGTTCCTTGTGACTTCTCCATTCTCATTCAGTTTGTTTTAGAATATCCATTTGGTACCAATGACATTTTTTTCATACAGTCTAGGTACTAATGTCCATGTTCTATTTTTCTCAATCTGTTCTATCTCTTCATTCATTGCACTAACCTATTCTTGATTTTCAAGTGCAGTATTAACAGATTTAGGCTCAAAATCACAAATCAAACATCTAATGTTTAGTGACTTGCTTCTTGTTCTCATTCAAACTCTTTTGTCTCCTATGATTTGGTCATGTGGATGGTGTCTTCTAACATAATTGGAAAGTACTGGTTCAGATCTTTGTTCCTCATTTTGATCATCATCTTGACCTTCATTTTGATCTCCATCACTCGGTTCAGCATTGTGAGCATTTTCATGATTTTCGGTGTGTGCAGCATGTTGCTCGGCTGCATTGTTCTGTCACTCAGTAGTGATACACTATTTCTTAGGTAGAGTGTCAGGTTCTTCACTGTAGACAAATCTATTGTAATCTTTTGATTCCTTTCTAATTTCCTCATCATTTTTCTTATAAAATTCATCCACTTTAACATTTGTACTTTCAATGATTTTGTTAGAGGATTTGTTAAGACATTTATAAGCTTTGCTTTTGGTAGAATAACCTAGAAATATTTCTTCATCACTTTTGGATTCAAGTTTTCCATGTCTATCATCTTTCAATATATAACATTGACTTCCAAAAATTCTAAAGTAACTTACATTTGGTATGTATCCATACCATAGCTCATAAGGTGTCTTATTGGTGTCTTTCTTCAATTGAACTTGGTTTAATGTATAGATAGCAGTACTTACAGCTTCTCTCCATAATTTTTGTGTCATGCCTTTCTCAATCATCAGTATTCTGGCACAATCAACAACTGATCTATTCCTTCTCTCAGCAATCCCATTTTGTTGTGGTGTTCTCAGTGCAGAAACCTGTCTTGTAATTCCACGCTCATTACAAAAGTTAGTGAATTCATCAGAAATAAATTCTCCTCCTCTATCTGATCTTAAACATTTTATTTCCTTTCCACTTTTTTTTTCAACTATATCTTTATACCATTTGAACATCTTAAATGCTTCTGATTTCTCTTTTAAGAACATAATAGTGATCATTCTAGAATAGTCATCAAAAAATAGAATTAAGTATCTATCACCATAACAACTTTTTGTTCTCATTGGTCCACATAAGTCAGTATGGACTAAATCTAGAATAGCATTATATGTGTAATTTTTTCTCTTGAAACTAGACTTTGTCATTTTACCTTTTTGACAATTCTTACATATGACATGGTCAAGTTTTGACATGCTCGGTATGCCTCTTACTTTTCTCTTCTTGCTTATCCTAACCATGTTGTCAAAAATCACATGACATAATCTTTTATGCCACAACAAAATGTCTTCATTTCTAGCCAATAAACAAATGGTCTCAATCTTATCAAGATAGAATAGGTTACCTTTTGTTTTTTCACCAGTACCGATCAAGCTTCTTGTTTCATTATAGATCTTTTCCTTTTTTTTCTCAAATACAACTTGGTGTCCTGTGTTATTCAGCTATGAAACACTTAATAGATTATAGTTAATTCCTTTTACACAATATGTATTTTCACATCTAATCAGATTATTCAACATGATGGTTCCTTTACCTTAAACTGGACAAGGTGAGTCATTACCCATCCTAACTGATCCACCATTATAATATTCAAAATTTTAAAAATTTTCCTTATCTCCAGTCATGTGGTGAGCACAACCACTATCAATAATCTAGACATCATTTTTACTGACCTTAGATATATTGTGCAGTTTCAACATACCTTTCCTCTTCATATGAATCATCCTTCATAGAAACAAATACCACCTCAATATCTTCATCAGACTCAATGTCAATATTTTCAGCTAGGTAACAAGCCTTCTTATCTTTGTCCTTGTAGTCTCGATTATCTCTTATGTCAGAGTGTCGGTTGCTTCGGTAGTCTCGGTCATCACTTCTGTCAAACTTCTTTTCATAAGATCTGTCATGGTTTTTATCTTCTTTTCTCTTGTTAGGACATCTAGTAGAAAAGTGTCCAAACTCTTTGCAATTAAAATAGACCAATGGTAATTTACCTTTGTATTTACCTTTGCCTCTTTGCAATCTTCTAGCCATAGTGCTTCAATTTCATCAAGTTCTTGTTCATCACTATCACTTTCACTATCATTTCTCATAGGATGTTTATGACTTGATTTGCTTATTTTTAGAGAAGATTTAAATGCAGACTCAATAGTTGGTAAGACACTATTTTCAAATTTATTCATCTCAAATGAAATAAGTCTACCAATCAAACTATCTAGAGTAATATTTTTATTTGCTACTGCTCTCATTTCTTGAATTGCAGATACTATAATAGCATAAATAGGCAGTAAGGTTCTTAGAATTTTACTTACCATTGTTTGTTCTTCAAGTACACCTCTTACTCCTTGGATAGCATTAACAACTTCTTTGATTATGCTATTGTACTGAGTGATGTTTTCTCCTTCTTTCATTCGTAGTTCATCAAACTTTCCTCTCAGGCTTTCAACTTTATCTCTCAGCACATTTTTATCTCCTCCATGTACTAGCTTGAGTTTGTCCCACATTTTATTTGCAGTGGTGCATTATTTGACATCTTAAAATTCAGCATTGGAGAGTGAAGAAGGAAGTTCTATCATCATATAATTGTGTTCATGTTTCTCTCTCAATTGATCAACTATTGGAGGTCCAGTAGGTAAAACAAATTTAGTATCCAAGTACTGTGTGACATCATTTCCAATACCTGATAGGTGGAGTCTTATCCTTCTTTTCCATGATGCAAAGTTGTCATTGTTCAACTTAGGCACATCCCTTTTACTCATCTTGTGATCTTTAGCTTGAGTCTTAAAATTCTCTTCCAAGCACACTAGCTCTAATACCAATTATTAGAATAATTGAGACAGGGGGGAATCAGTGGCCTCAAAAATTAATCCAATAATCCAACCAAAAATTTATATCACATATATAATGCCTCTAATTGTCTTCAGTCCTACAAGATGTATTTCTTTAAGTAATCTTAACAAACATATATATATATATATATATATATATATATATATATACATATATATACATATACATATACATATATACATATATACATATACATATATATATGTATATGTGTATATATATATATATTTATATGTATATATATGTATATGTATATATATGTATATATGTATATGTATATATGTATATATATATGTATGTGTGTGTGTGTGTATATATATATATATATATATATTACTCTATGATTATATTGTTTATCCTTTACTAGTCTTTACCGAATAGCAGTTAATAAACTTAGTGTTTACCGATCAATCCTATTTTAGTAATTTGTAAAGAAAAACATCAAAGCAATGAA
This sequence comes from Thuja plicata, assembly GCA_018584345.1. NCBI lineage: Eukaryota > Viridiplantae > Streptophyta > Pinopsida > Cupressales > Cupressaceae > Thuja > Thuja plicata. Next base: position 2,746,307 of record MU224737.1, read on the forward strand.
CCATATACACATTTGACACATGGATTTTTAATGTGGAAACCCTATTAAGGGAAAAAACACTTGGGACTGATAACCCAAAATTTTCACTCTTCTGAAGTGAGCTCGGTGAAGAGCTAACCCTGTTAAAGGTTATAAACACACTGTTAAGTGTGACCTTGTTAGAGGATTTAAAACCATTGGTTAGTCTTTTGACCTCAATCATTCACTATGCTGTCAACAAGAAAAAACCTTTTGATACTCTTGAGTATCTCAATACATTAAGGACTGTTAAATCCCACTCGGTTAAGAGATTGTCTAATTCAATGGTTAAACTAAAAAAATTAATGATTTGTTCATTAATACAACTTAAACTTGTAGATTTTCAGATCTATTATAATTCCATAATACCTCTATGATCAATGTTCTCTTCAATTCCTTTTCTCCCCTTCTTTCTGCTCAGTGAATGTTGTTGCTTCTCTATTGCTCAGTGTCTGCAAAATTCTTGGCTCTGTTCTTTAGCCTGTATGATGAGATTTGCATGAAGACTTCTATCTTCACCAGAATTATATTCAGCATTCATCTTTTTGATAATGAATTACTTGTCTCTTTATATAGACATGACTTCACTGTTTCATCTCCTTGTCTTTCTTTTTCTTGACGTAGATAGCTTTCTTGATCCACAAATCTCACCATGCATTGCTTTAAAGCTTTGCTTTAGTTTTATCTCATAGATTTCTCCTTGAAAACTGTGAATTAAACTCTTCTTCTTATCCATAGTTCAACTGGTCGATAAAAAAAAATCAATCAATTAGTTAACTCTATATATAGCTCCTACCAGCTAAGTGTTTTTTCATTTCCTAACTCTAGTTCTGATCGGTGATCAACTCTTAGTTTGCTTGGTCATTGACTCCACTTGTCCTCAACATCAATATTGTTCGTCGGTGTTGTCTCTCTATCAGTCAACACTGTGAACTGCTTGGGGTTAACTTTAGTTATGCTTGGGGTTGCAGTGCTCAGTATACACTATGACTGCTTGGGTTTCTCTATCTGTTAGTGTGCATTGTCTATCGGTGTTTACTATCACTCGGTGTATACTGGCTTTTTATGTTTACCGATAACGTAAAATTTTATCTCTTTGGTTTCTTTGAATTCTTTGACAATATGTGTATGACCAATCAGATTATATCAAGTTGACATCAATGATAATACAATACATTAACTGATTTAGTGTCTTGCATTTACCTTCTGCATCTCGGTGATCATTAACTTGTCATCTTCAAACATTCAATCAGTTATAGTTCATCAATATTATGTATATTTTCTCATTTATTTACATGTAGATATGTATATTTATATTTACATTAAATAGTTACATATACTTATATTCATATGTTTGCAAATGTTTGGATGTGTACACTGTTGTCCAAGAAATATGAATCTATAAATATATATACATACATGTTCTCTAAATATGTACAAGCTTCCAAAATGAAAATGTTCTTTTTTTTTAACATACAAATGAATTATTTTCTTCTCATGCTTAACCAATAGCTACAAAAAAATCTTCTAAGTTGGATTAAATTGCAAAACAGCAAGCTATAAACATGGGTTATTTCATTTAATGCAATTTCTTTTGAAACTTATACAACTATAACATTAGTCATTTAAATTCTTGACCAAAAACTCTCATAGCTTGTTCCTTGGTAACAAAACCTTACAACCTTTTTTTTGATACACATATATTTATAACACCAACTAACTTTTCAAGAAAAATATGTTTATCCTTTCTTTTTTTTCAAGAAAATACAATTTTAAAAAAGCAACAATGAGAAAATCCACATTTTCCAAAGCATTACATTTCCTTCCTTCACCACATATTTTATCTTCAGATCCATATACAAAACCTACAAATAAATTTGCAACTTGACGATGGGAGCTCACCTCCCAGCCTAGGTCTCTAAGAGACCACCCTCGAGCTTGAGGAACCAAGGAGAAATAGGTTACACTTAAACCAACAGCTACAACAATGCAACAATTATTAACAATAAATTCCCTTCCAAGGATTATTACAAGGATCTTAAAACAAAGCTTCCCAAGGGTGAAGGTGGACCAAGTACCCCAATGGGAGAATAAGGCAATACAAAAATAACAAGCCTTCAACACAAAAATATTCTCACATTTTCACAATGAAACATATCAACATTTCTCCACATCATGCTTAACCATATGGCCAATAACCCTTATAACACCCCCCCCCCCCCCCCCCAAAAAAAAAAAAAAAAAAAAAGCACAAATGCTTCAAGCCTACCATGGACCCCATAATCCATGGTGCATCCCTCTCTCCCTAGGAGAGAAACTCTACACCAATAGAAATGTCCTCTTCCCTTCACCCTCAAGGCTACTCTACTCTCCAAAGGGTGAGTTTAGCCTTGCACAATCCCATACATACAAAATTTACAACACACACATAGAAACATCTTTTACACACACAATAAGAGCTACACCATCAAATATGTGCAACAAAAACATAATGCAAAAATCAATATCTCTACACACAAAGCCACTATCAAATACAAATCTATCTTTCTTCCTTCATGGAGCCATATGCAAAAATACCTTTAATGGAGGAGAGAGATTGGAACCACCAACCTTAAAAAATTGAAGTTATGTTAAGAGTTGTTGAAGCTTTTTCCCTTTTCCCCTTTCCCCCAAATCTTCCTTCTTTCACTAGTTGTCTCTAAAGTTAGAGAGTGGGTGATTGAGAGAAACTCTCTCCAATTTCACCTCTAAATTCAAAACCCTTACATTCTCCAATTTCCTGGAAGAGATGTGAGTTCCTATTGGCTTATCTTCCCCATACCCCTTACACTTACTAAAAATGGGTTCCTAAATAGGTGACTATAAAAAGGTGAAAAAAAAAATTTCATCCAAATGGAAGATGGTCTACCCAAGACCATGCTTCCAAAAGTTGATTTTTATTCATCTTGGAGAATCAAATTTTTGGAGGCTTCCCTAAGTAAACATAAGGTGTCCTATAGCTAAAAAAATCCCTTTACCCATAGGGATATGAAGTGGAATAGTCAAAAGGGCGTTAAACTCAACCCTGGGTAACCATATGACCCCTCAAAAACCCCAGTTAAGTTCACCTACGGGTTCCAATAGATTTGACCTCACTTTGGGATCACAAACGAAGTGGTCCTTATGGGAAACACAACTAGGTACCAAGTGGGGATGGTGGAAACTCAAGCTCTCCAAGTGGACATGCCATGTCACAACATCTACACAATACATGTGTTAATTGACACTACATAACACATCACAACACACTTGGCATATCCACTTTTAATTACACACATTTATCAATTACAATTAAAAATAATAATTTACAATTAAAATCCATTCAAGCATAGATAAATACAAAATAAACACATTACAATGAGGTTTTATCTCTTTATTAGACATAACCTTAGCTTTCATCGATTTTACAATGGTCCAACCTTGGTTCCCCGATTTATTTCCATGGTTAAATTTCCTACACACTAAATCCAAATATCAGTAGTCCAAGGAAAAACCATACATATAATCGATATACATAATGGAAAAAATTCAAGCATATATCCTTGCAACTAATTCCACATAGTTCACCAACTATCCCAAAATAATATTTGCAATGAGTTTCCTCATGAAAACATAGGTACACACTAAAGCATAAGCAAAATCGAATCATCATACTATACCCATTTTTCATCAATTTTACTTTATAACACAATTCACATTCCAATGTAGTTTAACTCAATTGCATCATCATAAAAACAATCTAATTCCACTGACCACAATGCGTATAATAATAATTCATCATAACATTGTCTTATTAACCATTTCACTTAACCGATCTAATACTTAATTGTATTTTCCTAATTGTCATTTAATGAACACCACTACCTATACAACCACGACTCAACTCAATTGATCAATTCACATTCACATTCAAATAACCTTTAAGAACCTAACACTTATTAGAATTACAATGAATACAATTTCCTTATGCCATATCAACACATACAATTGAAACACACAACTATTTTGTCATAATAATTTAGTTACCAAATTAACCCTAATGTGACATAATGTATCATAGAATCATCATAGGTGACATGAGTAAGGGAGAAAATAGACTACATCAAAATCTAGTCTAATCCAATAAATGATAATCCCATATTGTATCATAAAGAATTCACATACTAGGTCTATCATAAGGATGATTAATGAATGTATATGATGACCTGGGGCAGGGTCTATCTAATTACCAAGCACAACTATAGTGGTAGTCTCAGAATAAAACAAGGCTAAATAGAACTGAGTGACTTGCATAAAATCATTTTACAATAATATAGAAGCATCACAAGATCTCCACAGTCAATCATATCAAAACATAATAAGACCTCACCTCATATCTCAAGTCCAAGGTAGGTCTCATTACCTAAAAGTTAATATTTCACCTCGAGGGTATAATCACTCAAGGGTTCAAACATGGTCATGAATACAAGAATAAATCCAATCCACACCCCTCAGGATGTTAAATATAGAAGGGGAATGAGGGAGGCTCTACATCCACCTCCCATTGCGGGTGATGTACAACCTCTCAAAAGAAATTCATACCTTGTGACACTGATGGAGAAAGGCACTACAATAGTGACATCACCTAAAGTCACGATGCAATATAAACAGTGGTTTGCAACTGATATGGAAGGGGATCTCAAATATATTGAGGACAATGACATTTCTATAAGGGTATTATCAAAGAAATGGGGCATTCCAACAACTACACTCTCTAAATGGTTGGGTGGTCTCACAACCACCTCCAAGAAAGGTCCCCCAACCATCCTCACCCCTGAAGAAGAAGAAGAGAAGACCATACAATGGTGTGAATATATGGCTATAATGCATCATGGGATCAATATTTTCAACTTTAGGGCATCTATGGCTCTAATATGTGAGAGTAGACCCACCCCTTTCAAGGATGGAATGCCTGGTAAGTCATGGTGGTCTAGGTTTAAATATCACCATCCAGAACTGACACTGCAAACAAAAAATCCTTGAAAAAGATAGAGAAGTGAATCTAAGACCTACTGTTGTGGCTGCTTTCTACAAGACTTTGTCAAAAGCATATGCTAAAAATCCTTATGGAACTGCTCTCATATGGAATTTTGATGAAATTGGCGTGCATGCAGACATAAATAGGGCTATAAGGTTACTTTCTAGAAAAGAAACCTATAACGTCTCCTACATACTTCCAAAGAGCCATGAATGGATTGCCATTATTTTTTGTGTGAATGCTTCTGGGAAAAGAATTCCTGCATTCTAATTGTTCAAAGGAAAGAAGAAGTTAAAAAATTACATTTCAAAATGCAAACTGGATGCTTGCATGGAAACCCAACAACATGCATGGATGACCAAGGAGATCTTCCTAAATTGGTTACACCACTTTGCATGGTCTGTTCCAAGGCTGGTTTCACCCACCAACATGCACTTGTTGATATTTGATGGCCATGAAAGTCAAGTTGCTGTGACAAACATTAAAGAGGCCTAGATGCTTAAAATTGACCTGCTCACATTTTTGACACACACATCTCACAAAATCTAGCCCATCTATGTGAGCATTTTTTCTCCCTTCAAATACTAATTTAAAATAAAATGAACATTTTGGTTGGCGAGGTTGTCCAATGTTGAAATTAGAAGGGCATAACTAGTATGGATTGGAATCAAATCTTTGACAAGGGAATTGAATATTTCTAACATCCTAACGGTATTAAAAAGGATGAGGATATGGCTCCTCAATCCTCAAATGCTCATGGATGACATGTATCTCAAAAACACATTTGAAATTAAGGATGACGAAGATGTTTGTGCAGTGCAGAACATGCTAAGACTATTTGAAGTTAATGTGTCAAATGAAGATGTGGTAGAAAGAATGGCTCAACTCTATCATTTTGATTCAAATTCACAAGTGGAGTGTAATCGGATAGCTGAGAATGAAACAAAGAGGCTTGAAATTTCATCAGAGAAAATAGTACCCATGTGGTTCGTAGAGTATACTCTACAGACAGAGAACAAAACATAAATACTTGGAATGCCATCAGAGTGAATACCATCCACATGGTTGGTAGAATAGGTTGTGAATCTATTATTGACTTGCAAGGCCAAGAAGAAGATTCCTCTCTCACTTTCCCTACACCATCCAACACCGTCATGCCAAAAATTGTGCATTACTATGATGAATGTATGCAACCATATAGTGATATAGATGCATATATGACACAAGAAACATGTGAATGTGGGAATGAGGAAGATGAAATCGTACTATCACAAGTAAGCGAGACACCGGGTTCTCAACATGAAACATTGTTGACCAAATTCTTAAAGCTTCCCGTTCACATCATCAACCAAAAATAGGAAAGGGAGGCTAATAAAGGGGTCCACTTGAGTTAAAGATCTCAACTGTTAACATCTTATGATTACATGAAAATGATGATGGAGCAGGAGCTAAGAAAGAAAGAGCTAGAGGACATAAAAGAGAGGAATAAATAATAGAACATAGAAAACAATGTTGCCCATAAATTAGTAAAGGAAAAGAAGGATAGGGAGAGATAAGAAAAGGAGATTCTGCATAAGGAAAATGATAGAATGAAAGAACAAGAGAAGAAGGAGAAGGAGGAGAGACTAAAGTGAGTGAAGGCAGCAAAGGAACACGCGGAAGAGGAAATGAGGCTTGAGGAGAAACACAAGGAATTAGAAAGAAAGAAGATGTTAAATAATGCATCATCTCCATCCATTCCCCTTCCTGAAGGGTATGATGTATTATGGGATATGATCAAAATACACATCCAAAACTTGTCAATGAATTATAATGATGCATCGAATTCACCATTTCTCATGTTTTATGTTGTTTGTAACTATAGTAGAGGGGTCCTAACATATGCTAGCAGAAATGGATATTTCAGCTAGATACAAGATGGAGTGAGTTGCACTTAAGGATCACCAGGGGATGAGAACATGGCTCCCATTGTATCCTAAAGGCCATCACCCACCTCATTAGAAATTAATTTTCCTAATTCATTTTCCTAAGTTTGGGATGATTTAGGTTGTTGATTTATAGTAAATTTCAATGAATTTCATTTCCAAGTATTCTTTTAAAAAAAAAAAATTGGCATGTCAATGCAGTGCTTTCATATGTAATAGGATGATTGAGCCAAGATATGAATAAGAAGATTCAGTAATTTTCAATGCATTTTGTCTTCAACTATGTCCTTTCTATATAACCAATATTTCAATGCAATATGCAACATATAATAGGATGATTGAGCCAAGATGTAAACAACAAGAATAACTAAATTTCAATGCAATAAGACTATTTTTTATAATTTTGAAGGACATAGGGTAGATGAGCCAAAACATGCACACCCTAAATTCAAGGGTCCAGGTGGCTCACCATGTGGACCCCACACCTTTTTTTTTTTTCCACCCTAGCTGGCCTAGTTGGCAACTACAAATCAAAAAGCCCATTTGGATTTCATTTTCCATGTCTACCAACCCAATTGGCTAAAGGTATATGAAAGTTCCCATTTCAATGTGTTGATCGGGACATGCATGACCCCCAAGGAATATATAAGTTGATGAGATTACATACAAACTGGGGTGGCCGCATGGCATTTCACCACAATTCCACCCAATCCACCACCCTAGCCTCCATTACTTCCTGCTACTACCTTACACTATAACATTGTAGTTGACTACTTTATCAACATTAAACTTGGTTGCAAAGTTGTCCCACTCACCAACTTGGGAAAGGAAAAAAATATTTAACACTAAAATTGGAATCACAAGACTACAACTCATAATTGATAACTTTTGGCCAAGTTCAAGTGAAATATTTGTTCTTATCACTTCAATATATTCTTGCACTAAGAGGCTTATATTTATAGAGCAACTTACAACTCTATTTACTATGTGTTAACTCACCTTACCTTTGGCTAAGGGGATGCCTTTTAAAATTACAACTCCATTCAATATGCTTTCCTTTTCATAGATCAAGACACCTAACATTCCTTTCCATCTCACCCATTCTAGAGTGTTCATTCATTTTGCAGCTAGAACATGTTCGGTGGGGGTGTCTACAAGTATTGAGAGTAGGAATCAAATACAATGAGAACACTCTACCGTATGAAGATCTTTATACTTGCGAATTGTGTTGCATAGTGCATTCAATGAGAATGTTTGAGTGCAACATAATTGAAGAGTGTAAAGGTTTCAAATAGTAGAGTGTCCTAGTTCTATTTTATATTGGCAGTGTTGTGTGCACATCTATGTGTATGTTTAGCCACATTTAAGACCCCACACACGTATTGGTTCATCTCCCCTTACTATTTTCAATTGTGGTATGTTTTTTTTTGGTCATGGAAACTAAATTTAAGAAGAAACAATTCAATTTAGACTACAAAGGTGACCTACACATCTAGTTCAAGCGCATTAATCAGTTATTGGTTTAAAAATTTACATATATTCATGAATAGTATTTGGATGGCCTAGTATGCATTTTTTACATTTGAATTTAAAAGACACTTCAATTTAGACTACAAAGGTGATCTACACATCTAGTACAAGTTCACTAATCAGTTATTGGTTTGAAAAATTACATATATGCATGAATGGTTATTTGGATGGCCTATTATGCAGTTTTTACTTTTGAAATTAATATACACTTCAATTGAAAGTAGAAGACACTTCCAATGAATGTAAAATGCACTTCAATTGAATGTATAACACACTATACAATTGTAAGGTAATCTTCACTTCTAGGAAAGGGACAAATCATCAATTATTTATTTCTAAGAATGACATATAGGCTCAATCATCACATTACATGTCACAAGTTTCATTGTAAAAGAGGGTGTTATAATATTTGATATTGTTTCCCTTTGAAGTTAGGGTGTGCATGTTCTGGCCCCTCACCCTTGCAAACTTACATGCATATACATACATAAATACATACATATATACATATGTATGTATGTATGTTTGTATGCCTTTATGTATGTTAGGGGATAACAGGTTCCAACTTCAAGGTTTGTGGTTTTCAATATCACTGCTCCTATTAAGGGATTCAAAATTAATTTCAATTTATCAGTTTGAGGGTTTCAATTGTAGTGTTAATGTTTTCAAATTCATTTCCAATTTTAGGGATCAATGGTTTAATAATTCATCTATTTTATGGTTTCAAAATTAAGGATTAAGGGTTTAATAAGTTATCTATTTTATGGTTTCAATATGACTGTTAATGGTTTCCACTTTCTTTTCAATTTATTTGTTATAGGGTTTCTATTTTAGTGAAACCCTTAAATAGTTAGATTGATACCATATTATTGCACTTGAATATTTATTTCTGGCCTTGCACAATTTTTTTGTTAATATAGGTGGTATAATGTTTAAGTAACCAAAAGATGTTCACCTGTCGCAGATGCGGAGAATCAAAAAATCACAAACAAGTTTGGTAAGAGAAGGATTGAAAATACCATAATGTAAAACTAGGAAGGAATATGACCAATGTTACCAAACTAGTTTGTGAATTGGATTCTCCTCAGCCACCCTTAGGAAAAAAATTATAAATGAATCCAACAACATGGATAATATACAAAGTCAAACATGAATTGTAGTCCTAAAAGTGTATACAACTATACAAAGTGCATTTCAATCCTAAATCAAATATATATTTATATTATGCAAATCAGTAAAGTTCTAAAGCAATACAATCCAAAGTACATTAGAGTACTATAAAAATAAAGTGAAAAGTGCATTGCAATCCTAAATCCTAAATCCTAAATCAAACACACATTGCAGTCCTAAAAATATATACAACTATACAAAGTGTATTGGAATCCTAAATCAAATATATATTTATATTATGCAAATCAGTAAATTCCTAAAGCAAGACAATACAAAGTGCATTACAATCCTGTAAAACTAATGTTTAAAGTGCATTGTAATCATAAATCCTAAATCAAACATGCATTGCAGTCCTCAAGTGTATACAACTACACAAAGTGCATTGCAATCATAAATCAAATATATATATATATATATATATATATATATATATATATATATATATATATATATAT
>MU224737.1:2756510-2778694 GCA_018584345.1 Thuja plicata
TTATTTTCCCTCTTATTCCTCTAACTATTTAATTTAATCAATTAAATAGCTTCATAGTTGGTATTTATCAATAGTTAAATACTATTCCAATGTATTTTATTTAAATACATTTGCCTCACAAAATCCCCTTTTTAATAAATTCATATTTATTAAAATCCCTCCATATTCCTAATTCTTCTAAAGTATTATTTATTCAGATCTAATTTGAATTATAATCTAAACCCTAACTAGGAACCTATTAACCCAACCTAGAGACCTACCTTAAGCCTACCCTATTCCTACTCTACTCCCATCACCTCATTTTCCTAAACATATTTCCCCACCTAACTGTCCTTTGATCATACTTAAAGGGTGATTCCTAACCTTTTTAAGGCTAATAGAATGCTCACCCACATGGGGAAATTCTCTCCAAAATGGGCACCCATCCCTCTTAAATTCTTCTTACAAGTTTGTCTCCCACTTGTAAATGTTGAGCCACTCAACATTTAATGCCAAGTTTGACTCAAAAATAGCCATCCCTTCCAAGCCCATGTGTCCAAAATGGTCACCCATTCCTCTTAAAATCTCTTTACTCCTTTGTCCCCCAACTAGGAATTCTTGAGCCACTCAATATTTATTGCTATATTTGACTCAAAATTAGCCATCCCTTCAAGCCTATGTGTCCCTTATGTGGCCCTTATGTGGATGCCACATAGATGCCACCTCATCCAAGCTCTCCTCTTCTCTCCCAAAAATCTATAAATAGAGGCCTTCTCCTCTTCAATTTTTATCTCTCATTGTGCATTGTTATTATGCTAGAATTACTTTAGAATTTCATAGCTTGTTTTCATGCTTTTAGTCTTTAGCTTAAATCACTTAGAAATCACATGCTAGGCTTCAATTTGGTAAATGAATCATAGTTTCTAGAATATTTCATATCATTTTATAGTTTGATCTATCATCTTGAAGGAGATTTGAGACTAGTTCTTCATACTAGTTCTTGAATCTCTCTTCTTATTTATTAATCTTTCATTGCATTAGGACTTTTGATCCATTTGTGTGTTTGAGAGAGCACACCCACATCCATTAAAAATGAGAAAATCAAACAAGTTAAATAGGGTGCTTACTATTTTTGGCTCAATTTGATGTTATTTGGTGTTCTTTGTTGTTCTTTTTCTCTTTCATATCATTTTGAATTGATTATATGTGCTAACCCACTAATGTTTTATGTTTGAGCTTGCTCCCAACAGGTTGAAGAATTCCTCATACACATTCTGGCATGCTCACTGGGACCCATGTCCCTAAACCTTATCAAAATATCTTCATTCTTCTCAAAAACATGTTCAGATTCATGGACAGGCGTCTCCACTTCTACAGAGGTGGCTCCGATAGACGGGCGGCTCTGCTTGTACACAGGTGGCTCTACCTACAAACAGAGACACTATCACAAAAACATCCATAACTTTTGCATATGAACTCCATTTTTGATGATTCAAAAAGTGTTAGAAAGCTGACTTAGAGACCTTTTCAGATTTGTAAGCTATTAATTCAGATTCCACTTCAAAAAAAATTTACACATGTTCAAAGTTACTCTTTCATTTTCAATTTCAAAAGTTCATATCTTATGCTAATGAAATCTTTTTTTAAGTGAATTGTTTGTGCAGATCACCTTTATCGCTTGTCAAGGATTTGGAAAATCTCAAACTTCTAACCAATTGTCTTGTAGAACCACTTTCCCAAGACACAACTTCATAAGATTACTCACACTTGTCTTGCAGGTTGCCTTGATTTAAATCGACCAAATGATCATGCTTGTTAGCATTTAGTTTGATTTTTTTGAGGCACATAGAATAATTAGTGGGATATTTTTGTCTAATCCAAAATAATTTTTAGGGGAGTATGCTCTCTTCCCTTTTGGGAAGATCAAAAACCTAGACACACTTGCTTTGTGTTAAACAATTAAATCTTTTGGGAAAGAACAAACTTGTCTTGCATGTCTGTGGAGAAAATGATATTGGATAGGAGAGTATGCTCTTTTCCCCTTGTGGGAAAATCAGAAATCTAGACTCCTTTTTGTCACCAATCCAATTTTCTTTTCAAGTTAATCCTTTAGATGGGCCTGTCAGTTGAGGGAAAAATCTCCTGGGAATGACCCATGTGAGAATGAGGTGTAAGCCACACCACTCCAACTCACATTAATCAAATTTACTCTTTGAGGTTAAAGCTTTGAGAGTCTATTAGTATTTGATCTTATACTCGGCTCTTGTCTAACTTAAGTGCGGCCTCGCAGTCTTAATCACATTTACATGACCACTTTTGTCAAGACTCTCTATGAGGCTATATGCCTGAATCATGCTTGTACAGACATAGAGGATACAATCAAATGGAGACACTTACTAAACACTCTAAGCATAGAAGCTACCTGATTCACCTTCGAAAGGTGATTTATTATAGTGTGAGGGGATGGAAGAATCTCCCCCCAAGATCCCCATCATATGTGTCCCAAGGTATTGTGTTGCAAAAGAGATCTTTGTACAACAATACCTAGAAAAAGGAAAAAACATGGGCACCCTTTTGGGGGTGACACTGTTGTGTGAGCTGAAGGACTACCAAGCAATAGGTCTATAATATTTCATTCAAAGCCAATTCTTTAGGTAGATGCGTGCTTGAAGTGTTTTAACATCATTGGCAAAATCCAAAACACAAACGGAATACCCAACAACCAAATTTGTCACTTGTTTCTATCCTTCAAGGTTGCTTTGTCCCTTGTCGGATTGTTTTCAAGACACATGCATATTATTTTCTGATTTTATTGTGTTGAAATTGGTTCTTGCCATAGAACAAAAACCTATTGACAATCATAAAGAAATCAAACCTGTGCCAAATCATCAAAACAACGTCCCTTTGCAAGATTATCATGAGCTCCAATTTTTAGAATTTAGTCTTTTATGAGATATGTCCTAAATCCTCTAACTATTCATCCAAAATTAGATCTATTTGTAGGACATGACCGATTCCAAGAAGCATAAGAAGGTAAAAACTCCGCTACCACCCATACAAAGAGAATAGAAGAACACAACCTGAGAGGTTGACAAGTACCAACACATAGTCGATTCCATCAAGAAAGAAATCCATAAATGAGAACAATTTGAAAAAGTGATATACAACAACAAGGTTGCTCACTTTATGGCCAAATATCATCTAAATGCTGCTTTTGTCAGAGTTGAGAAATATGACTAGCCGATTTACCATGACAAATGAAAGTTCCTCCTCTTCTTAAGCTCACTTAGCTTGCATTTTGGGACCTCCCTTAGGTTGTCATCTTTAGAAATACATCACACAATCATCCCAGCATAATCCTGCATTAATCCAATCCAATCCTACTCATCCTAGCATCATCTTAATCATCATCCAAGGCATCCTTAATCACATCCTCCACTTGGTATTGCATCCACTTTTGAGTTGCTTAAAACCTACATCTTAATCAAACCCCCATCCTTAAGTATCCTTTACTAAGCATTGTTTAGGATAACCCACTTTGCCTTTGCAACCTCATCACCTTGATAAAAAGGTTGGTTCACATTGACAGAGAATCTCATCTACCAAAGACCACAAGTCTATCTTAGGTAGATAATCACATCCGCTTGATCTTACACTAGGGAAAGCAACCCTTAATCCTTGCATACATCAAGTTATCCTTAATCCATAGGAGCATATTCATCATCCTATGCACATCCTAGTCCTAGCACCATCATCCTTAGCTTCCTAGGCACATCCTTGCATTACATCTTGCATCTCATATCCCCTTAAGGTAGTCATTTCATGCCACCTATCACATGAGCCACTAAGAAGAGAAAGAACATGGACCCTAATCTTGCTGCTAGTTCATCTAATCCTGTGACTGACAACACTAACGCCATGGTTACTTATGCACCTTAGCCCAATGAACAAATTGAGCACATCTGGGTAGACACTAGTGAGATGCCTACCATGAGTACCATAGAAACATTTATCAATCATCTAGGGCATGTCCACATGGTGAATGCCATGAGTGGACGTAACAACAATCAGGTACTTTTGGACATTCAGCAACAAGGACTTCAACTCCTGCCTTGGATTATACCCACACTTGTCACACAACCTATGGCACTTCCAGGGGAATGTAATCATCCCACTAGAAATGAATTTTTTGATCCACTACAATGAGCCCTACAGGTGGGGACTCTCATTGCACAAGTAGTCCAACCTTCCATCCCACCCTCCATCATGCACACAACATCTTCATCTACCTCAGGAGCCCTGCCTCTTGATCCAACATCAACAGCACAAGCAATACCCCCCATCGCTACACAAGCACCTCCTCCATTCACAACCACTCCACTTTTGAAAACATTCCCAACATTTGTAGCACAATTTCCACCACCACCAGTCAGCACGCAGCAAACCACCATTCCACCCATCCCTACTCAGCCCATTCAAAGTACAATGACTAGTTCGCAGCAACAAAGCACCCAAGTCTCCATGCCTATTCTTCCTTTCTTCACCATAGGCATGCCACCTACCAACACCTATAACCAACCCTTATTTCCACAAGGTTCCACTTTCCCCACTCCACTAACAACACAACTGCAATGTGTATAGTAGTTTTTCCACAAATGAAAACCAAACCAAATCCTCCCATGCAACAACCATCTACCAATCCCATTGTCATACCCCAAATTCCCATCCAGCAGCAACAATCTATCCCACAGCAGTAATCTATCCAACAGCAACAACAACCTATCCAACAACAGCAATAACGACCTATCCAACAGCAACAACCTATCCAATAGCAACAACAACCTATCCAACAATAGAAACCAATCTAGCTATAGCAACAACAACCTATCCAACAACAACAACCAATCTAGCTGCAACAACAATCCATCCAGCAATCATCCCAACAACAACAACCGTAGGAGGAAATTACCAACACATTCACATCCCAAGCATAATAGCAACCAGTCAACCCCTTCATAGTTGTGTAGTCCACCCTCCAAGTTGCACAATAGCCACAACCACAAATCTAGGGAGAAAATCCCTTCATGGCACAACCACTACAACAATTTTCTAATCCTTTCATCCAACCTGTGTAGCAACAACAAACTCATTCTGCCAGTTACCTAGCCATGCCATCTTTCACTGCATAACAAACCATTCCACCTCCACAATAATTCAGTGTTCCCACTGGGGGCATTCCGCCATAAAATTCTTATCCTCCACACCATACAGGTGGGCAACAGACTCATCTCACTTATCCAATGCCTCAAAAAATACAAGCATACTTCCAGTAGTTGCAACAACCTTATCAAGCGCCAACACCTCCTCCACTGCAATATTCCCCTCAGCCACAGCTTTCACCACAGCAACCCATATACATTGACCAAAAACCATCATATCAAACACCATAATATCCCCCACAAAATCCTCCATATTCATCGTTTGATCCATATCAAGTTTAAGGAAACCATGCAATCACGATTAATAATCCTCCCCCACAAATCAACCATGAATGGGAGGAAATGAAGAATGCTCTCAAGGAGCTAAAAGAAGGGATAGAGGCTAAAGCATTTAAGTTTGAGGAAGTGTTCCCTTATCTATTTGATTGATCTATCACTGCCATACCCTTCCCCAAGCATTTTGAGACACCCAAATTTGATAAATATGAGGGGAAGAAAGATCATGTGAGCCACATGAAAGAAATCTACATGGCATGTCAAGAAGTGGCCTATAGCAATAATTTCCTTATGAGACTATTTCCCAAGAGCCTAGGAGGAACCACTCTTGAGTGGTTCTACAAAATCCCCTATGGCACAGTCTCCACTTTCGCTGAACTATCTGAAAAGTTTGTGGCCCAATACGCACATAACGTCAAAAATGAACTCTCACTCCTTGACCTATGTAATTCCAAACAAAATTAAGGAGAGATCCTGGCCGATTATCTTCAGCGCTAGAAAGGGCTTAATACAAGGTTGTCCTATCAACCCCCTAAAAAACATCTTATCAAAATCTTCATTAAAAACCTCCATCCTAAGCTCGCCTATCACATGCGCATGAATTGCATACAAACTTATCAAGACATCCAGATCAAAGGCATGGATCTTGAATGAGGTCTCATAGAAGATGGTGCCATCAAGCACTACAAGGAATCCCAACCTGACAAACATAATAATGATCAATCACGGTAGTGGAACAAAAACAAGAATGCAGTAACTGACGGAGCCACTGACACGAAACACATTCAGGTTTTGGTAGCTAGTACTAATGCACCTACCCAAACTTATTAGACAGCACCACCAGTATACCTGCAACCTCCTCCCATGTATCAACATCCCAATCCTACATATCCCCAACTGACTTACCAGCAAAACATGCACCCTCAAGGCACGACTATCTATCCCCCTTCGGGGACATCATATCAACACAACTACCAAGGTCCTATGAATCAGACAAATGCTATATCAATCCTGCATGGAAAACATAGGCCTCACACTTTGAATGCACCACAATGCAAGTTTACCCCTTTGGGTGAACCAAGATAACCAAGTTGTGTACCCAAAAACAAAACCATTTGATGACTCAACACCTGAGCCCGCTTGGTATAAAGACAATGAGTACTATGAATACCACCGTGTTAAGGGAAACACCACTCTCAAATGCATGAAGCTAAAACATTACATCCAGGATCTCATCGATCGCAAAGAGATTGAAGTGGACTCTCTTGCCCAACCATCGCCAAATGCAGGCCTTAAAATCTATCAAAATGCATTCCCTAAACACACTTCAGGAACAGGCCCATGCAATCCTACTCAGTCCTCTCATTAGGGGAAGGGTAAGAAAGGAGAAAATACTGACAAAAAATATTATACCAATGCATATATCAACTACGATAATCTCATCAGCTGCATATCCCAAGTCTAGTCCTCTGTCAATGTCATCCATGTCAAGGGTGTCGATAACCAATGGTAGTCACCACTCGTAGAGGCAGAATAACAGTTGCAAGTGCCGGTCCCGCTCCATCTGCTAGTATCCAATTCAAAATTTTGGAACACATAGGGAATACTCTGGCCCAAATTTCCATCCTAGATCTCCTCCGTACCTCACCCACCTATCAAAAGATCCTCAATAAAGCCCTACAAGAATCTTGTGTTCCCAGCGACATCAACCTCACTAAATTCTTGAACCTTTTCGGACACCTGTCTGCATCTTGTGGGGTCTCTTATAAACCAATAGACGTACCCTTAGAAGAACCCAATTATAATCTCCAACTCTCTATTGCTGTCATGGTTAAAGAATTTTCCATCAAATAGGTCATGATAGATAAAGGTTCGGCCCTAAACCTGTGTACTCTAAAATTTAGAAAACTGTTGGGTTGCACTGAAGTTTATATAACAAATGAAGTCATCACAATAAAGATATATGACAATCCGGAGCATACTTCTGAAGGCACCATATCATTTCCCATTCAAGTGGACCCGGTTATCCAGGATACATTATGTCATGTTGTTGATCTTGACCTTCCCTAAAACATCCTCCTTGGATGCCCATGGATTCATTCTATGTAAGTCATCCCTTCCACCTACCATCAGTGCATCAAATTCCCATATAACAGCACTGAGATCACCATCCGCATAGATCCCAAGCCCTTCACATATTGCAATGCATTGGAAACATCCTTTTTGCATTCCAATCATTGTCCCAGGATCGACATTGGCACCTTTGTCACCAGTTCATCTCGAACCCATTCAGACCCAGAAACAATCCTCTCTTCCACCCTATCCATGGTCAAGATCAACAACAAAGGTTTTGGTGAGTAAAATTTATCTTATGCCTTCACAGTTGGAGCACTGCCAATTGATCCACACACTCAAGGCCGCCAACCTAATCTAAGAAAGATAGAACCGACGACAACCAAGGCACTACAACTCAGTCCTACCACTTTTATCTCAAAGGGTACTTTGAATGGCTAGGAAATGACACCAAACATCAACCAATGGCTCTATAAAGATCCACCACCCAAGGACATAAGTTGCCTCAATTACTTCAAAGATAAGTACCCCACAACTCACAAGTTGGTGACAAAAAAATGGAACTACCAAGGAGGTGGCCTTGGTTATGAAGAGAAAGGAATGAAAGATCATATTGTACCTACCCAAAAAGAGAACCACCTAGGTCTTGGCATGAACTCTGACACAAATGGGGGCACCAACGGAAACATATTTGTCTCTTGTCCGTCCCTGGGTGAAATTGCTGACATTGAAGATGTCCCGGAAGAGAAAGTTGTGAGAGCCTATGACAATGTCTTTAAAGATGAAACCTTCCTGGGAAATTTTTTCCTATGCCCACTTTCCATTCTCTTCATTGGCCTTCCCCTCTACCATCCTAAAATCTTAGACTGGGACCAACCAAGTGTCGTGCACATTGACGAGTTCCAAAGTGAGGACACACTCCTAAACTTTATGGGAGTAATTAAGCAAAGAAGTGACTAGGGGAAAGACTCAGCATATGTCTACAAAATAGACCCAAAGGCATACTTTGGGGAAGAGAACTTCAATCGCAAAAATGAAAAAGAAAACAAAAATAAAAAAGAGAAAAATTGATCCCCTAGCGAAAATCCCTCTGGGGTGCTATCTGATTATAAAAAAAGTAAAAACAAAGGGCGTATCCCTTGGTGAAAACCTCTCTAAGGTGTGAGAGGATGAAGATTCTCCTCTTCCTTTGATCCATGATTACAGGCCTAAACAGTCATCGATTCTCATCGAAGAAGAAAAACCTGTCAACCTGGGTACCAAAGAGAATCCTGCCATCACATACATAGCAGCATCTCTGACTGAAGCAGAAGAAAGTGATCTTGTCACTTTAATGAAGGAATCCATCAACAAGTTCACATGGTCTTACTCCCACATGCCAGGATTAGACCCCAACTTGTTGGTTCACCATATTGCAATGGACCCAAACATCAAACCTGTCAAATAAAAGCTCTGAAAGATGCACCCTAAAGTGGCACTACTTGTCAAAGCAAAGCTCGAGAAGTTTCTCCAAGCCAAGGTCATATGCCTCATTGACTATTCTGATTGGATTTCTAACATGGGGCCCATCTCTAATCCTAATAAATCAATCAGGATATGTAAATACTTTCAAGATCTCAACAACGCATGTCCCAAAGATGATTTCCCATTGCCAAACATAGACATGATCATGGATCTCACAGCAGGACATGAGATGTTGTCACTCATGGATGACTTTTCTGGATATAATCAGATCTGCATTATAGAAGAAGATCAACATAAGACAACATTCACAACCCCCTGGGGCACCTTCTTCTATAACATGATGCCTTTTGGCTTGAAGAATGTTGGTGCAACCTATTGGTCAAGATCAACAACAAAGGTTGTGGTGAGTATAGTTTATCTGATACCTTCGCAGTTGGAGCACTGCCAATTGATCCACACACTCAAGGCCGCCAACCTAATCTAAGCAAGACAAAATTGACAACAACCAAGGCACTACAACTCGGTCCTAGCACTTTTATCTCAAAGGGTACTTTAACTGGCCAGGAAATGACACCAAACATCAACCAATGGCTCTATAAAGATCCACCACCCAAGGACACAAATCGCCTCAATTACTTCAAAGATAAGTACCCCGCAACTCACAAGCTAGTGACAGAAAAATGGAACTACCAAGCAGGTGGCCTTAGTTATGAAGAGAAAGGAATGAAATATCCTATTGTACCTACCTGACGAGAGAAGCACCTAGGTCTTGGAATGGACTCTAACACGAAGGGGGGCACCAACGGAAACATCTTTGCCTCTTGGCTATCCCTGGCTGAAATATTGCTGACATCGAAGATGTCCCGAAAGAGAAAGTTGTGAGAGCCTATGACGATGTCTTTGAAGATGAAACCTTCCTGGGAAATTCTGTCCTACGCCAAATTTCCATTCTCTTCATTGACCTTCCCCTCCGCCATCCTGAACTCATAGACTGGGACCAACCAAGTGTCATGCACGTTGACAAGTTCCAAAGTGAGGATGCGCTCCTAAAATTTATGGGAGCAATTGAGGAAAGTAGTGACTGGGGGAAAGAATTAGCATATGTCTACAAACTGGACCCAAAGGCATACTTTGGGGAAGAGGAGAACTTCAGCCGCAAAAATGAAGAAGAAAACAAAAATAAAAAAAGAGAAAAATCGATCCCCTAGCGAAAACCCCTTTGGGGCGCTATCTGATCATTAAAAAGTAAAAACAAAGGGCATATCCCCTAGTGAAAACCTCTTTGAGGTGCAAGAGGATGAAGATTCTCCTCTTCCTTTGATCTATGATTATAGGCCTGAACAGTTGTCAATTCTCATCGAAGAAGCAAAACCTGTCAACTTGGGTACTTATCTAGGTGGCACAAGGGTATTAATTTAAGCCATACTTATGAGTCGTGGGGTACTTATATTTGAATTAATTGAGGTGACTTGTGTCCTTGGGTGGTGGATCTTTATAGAGCCATTGGTTGATGTTTGGTGTCATTTCCTAGCCAGTCAAAGTACCTTTTGAGATAAAAGTGGTAGGACTAAGTTGTAGTGCCTTGGTTATCATTGATTCTATCTTTCTTAGATTAGGTTTGCGGCCTTGAGTGTGTGGATCAATTGGCAGTTCTCCAACTATGAAGGCATCAGATAAACTGTACTCACCACAACCTTTGTTGTTGATCTTGACCATGGATAGGGTGGAAGAGAGGATTGTTTCTGGGTCTGAATGGGTTCGAGATGAGAATCCTAAACTCATAGACTGAATCCTTGGTACCCAAGTTGGCAGCTTTTGCTTCTTCGATGAGAAGTCTGAAATCAAACACACATTGCAGTCCTAAAAATATATACAACTATACAAAGTGTATTGGAATCCTAAATCAAATATATATTTATATTATGCAAATTAGTAAAGTCCTAAATAAATACAATACAAAGTGCATTACAATCCTATAAAACTAAAGTTCAAAGTGCATTGCAATCCTAAATCCTAAATCAAACATGCACTGCAATTCTAAAAGTGTATACAACTATAAAAAGTGCATTAGAATCCTATATCAAATATATATTTATTGCAAATCAGTAAAGTCCTAAAGAAAGACTCTACAAAGTGCATAACAGTCCTATAAAACTAAAGTTCAAAGTGTATTTTAGTCCTAAATCATAAATCAAGCATGCATTGCAATCGGAAAAGTGTATACAACTACACAAAGTGCATTGCAATCCTAAATCAAATATATATTTATATTATGCAAATCTGTAAAGTCCTAAAACAATAAAATACAAAGTGCATTACAGTCCTATAAAACTAAACTTCAAAGTGCATTGCAATCCTAAATCCTAAATCAAACATGCATTGCAGTCCTAAAAGTGTATTACACTAGACAAAGTGCATTGAAATCCTAAATCAAATATATATTTATATTATGAAAATCCATAAAATCCTAAAGCAATAATATAAAAAGTGTATTACATTTTTATAACCCTCAATATATGAGATGACTTTATGTTCTTGATATATGCAAATGAAACCAATAACAAGGATTATAGAAACAATAGAAACCATCGAGTGTAAAAAAGCCATAAAGGGAAAAAAAAATCAAGAGCATTAGGTATAGTTTATAAAAAGGGGCCTTATTACAACCAATAATTAAAAACCATATCTAATTATGCAATTCAGTAAAGTCCTAAAGAAGTACAATACAAAGTGCATTATAGTACTATAAAAGTAAAGTGTAAAGTGCATTGCAATCCTAAATCCTAAATCAAATATGCATTTCAATTAAAATAGTGTATATAAATATAAAAAGTGCATTGAAACTCTAAATCAAATATGCATTGTAGTCCCAGAAAGAATCAAAAGAAACCCAAAAATTAAGGATGTTGTAACCTATCTAGAAAATAGAAAGAATTGTAAGTCATTACTTCTGTATCTTCAATTGTGTTCATGTAAAAAAAATTTGTGTTGTTTATTCTTAATTAGGATCACATAAGGAGCTCCAAAACCCAAACAAGTATTTATAATCTTGTCTATATACAAAGTAGTGGAATACAAGGCTTTCTGTTCTAAAAATATTTTACGACATCCACAATTATAGGGTGCTTTCGATGCCTTAATGAAATTGAGAAAAGATAATGAAAAACATAAGCATAATATTTGTACCATTACACATTATTTACTATCAGTGGACCCAAAACACCTATACTATGAGAAACATGGAAATTGATTAAACTTGTAAAGCAATACAATACAATGTGCAATACAGTCGTATAATCTAAAGTTCAAAGTGCATCGCAATCCTAAATCCTAAATCAAACATGCATTGCAATCCTAAACATGTATACAACTATATAATGTGCATTGCAGTCCTATAAAGGCATCGAAAAGAACCATGTAATTAAGGATGTTGTAAAATATCTTGAAAATATAAAGCATTGTAAGCCACTACTTCCATATCTTCAATTGTGTTCATGTCAACTTCATTTGTGTTGTGACTTACATGCCTTTCTATTTTGAAAAGAGTTTATGACATCCATAATTATAGGGAACTTTCAAAAATCTACTAGAAGTGTACCCGAAACATCTATAGTATGAGAAGCGTGTAAATTAATTTTTTAACTTAAATTATATATATATTTATACATACACCAGTTATATAGAAAGAATAAACAAGTGAAAGTGAATTGAATGTCAAAGAATCAAAACAAACCGTGAGAATGTCAAACATCCAGTGAGGGTCTAGAAAACTATAAGTTAAATAAACATGAAGGAAACAATACAAAAAATGTTAGGTAAGTTTGTAAACATAATGATGGTAAATAGAAATGAACATGAAGGAAATAGTAGAAAGGATAGATATGTGGAAATGAATTCAACAGTGGCATGAAAGAGAATTCAACAAGCATGGATAGAAAGGAATATTACATGGCTTGATCTGTGAGGAATGAAACATATTGAATGGAGTTGTAATGTTAATAAGCATCCCCTTAGCCAAATGTAAGGTGCATTGACATGTAGTAATTGCAGCTACATGTTACAACATAAGGTGGACGCAAGAAGTAATAGCAGCGAGGGTGGTGGAATTAATGACCATGCAAGAGAATGAGGTGGTTTGGAAGTCTACTTGTATGTTAGAAGCTTATTGTGGTTTTCTAGTGTCTTTAATTTGTTCACTCTTGTCAATTTTAATTTGGCATGTGAAGCTTTACTTGCAAGAATTCATCTGATTAGTAACAAGGAAATGTCAAGTGGTTTAGGGTGGTTAGTTCTACATAGGCACTAGTGTTGTTAGAAGTTGCATGGCATTGAAAATTGCCAACTTCTTTTTGGTGCAGGGTCTATTTTGTCTAACACAATTGAGTAAATGTCAACTTGACAAATAATTTTGGTAAGAGCAACATTGAAAACAACATAAATTTCAAAGAGGAAGGAATATGACTACTCTTACCAACATTTGTGAAATTGGACCTATCACAACTGCATTTAGGAAAAATAGTATATGCATCCATTGGGTGATTGATTTTGTGGCCATTGCTAATTGAAATGAATTATTAAATACTTAAGTGGAGCAGTCACATTGACAAATTGAAACAAATTTTGAAATACATAAGTGGAAAAGTCACATTGAAATTCCTAAAACACTAAATTTGGAGACCGTAAACCCCAACATTGGAAATGTAATGGAAAACCCTTAACAATATAATTGAAACCCTTAAAATGATAAATTTAAATGAAAACCCTTAATGGAAAATAATTTAAAAATGGGCTCACCTTTTGATTTGGGATTTCTAACTTGACTAGTTAGGGTGGTAGAAAAAAAATTGGGTGTGGAATGCATAAATAATCAAATTGAAATCATTAAATAGATTAATTTAATATTAATTTTGACAACAAATCTTATATACCAATTTTTTCCCATAATGACCATCCATTCAATATTACCTTTTAAAGTAATTATTCTTTTATTAAAAATATAAATAACATTGTATTATAACTTCAATGATATGTCCAAAATTTATTATAGTTAGCAAATATTCTATTATAACTTGATAGAATAATAAGCAGAAAAATGAAAATATAAACACGGAAGAGAACACAAATGACACAGATATTTAACATGGTTCACCCAATCCCTGGGCTACGTCCACCAATAGCAAGTCCAATATTTTTATTATTATCCAGCAATTACAATCTGAAACCTACAACTCAATACCGTCACAGGAAGCTATGAAAAATCCCTCATACATTGAAATCTCAAAACCCTAAGCCCTTTTCACAAGCATATTTGACCTAACCTAATTAGGGAAAAAATACTCTGACTAAAGATATGTCTGGGGGGGAAACCGCGCTGAAAGAAATTGAGTCTGATTAGGCTCCACATACATAACATAACTATACTTTTTTTTTCCAAGATGATAATGAAAAATTGAAAACAGACTACTCAAGGCTAAAGAAATCATCTTTAAATCAATACGAGAAAACATATATGTAGAACCCAACCCAACACCCTAGAGAAAAGGAGTTTGGAATCTAGTAAATTGGTTGGACAAACAAGCACAACGGGTACACAAGAGATGCTATAAAACACATATTAAAGACAATGAGGTATATTTAAAAAAAATATTGAGATAGGAGACTTTAGACTATATTATTACATTCAACCAATTAAACATTGGGAAGAAAACATCCCCAAATCATCTCAAAGATGGCTAAAATTAGGAATTGCTAGGATGAGGGTATTGTGGGAGCCATCACCAAAAGTTTAACAAGGCATTGGTGGATCTTTACAAAGATGAAATAAATCAAACCAAAAGTGGGGACCATAAAAATATAGCTAAAAGAAGGAGCCAAACTAGTCAGGAAAGAGACCATACCAACAAAACCCAAATACGAAGAAAAGTGTTAAGACTACATTTGAAAAAATATATAGACCTAGAATATAAATTAGCAAGAGAATTTTTTTGAATGCATAACCCCAATGGTGATACAAAATAAAAATAATTGTGAAATCCACAAGTACTTCAGACAATTCTAGAAAAATGTAAAATCATGCAAGTCTCCTTAAACCTACAAAATTTAATTTTGTAGTTATGTTTGGTACACTACTTGGGCACATAATTTGAAATTAAAGAATGATGATAGACAATGAAAAGTACACATATATTGAATCTACCACTCATCAAGATAAGATACACCAAATACCATAGAAATTTCATTAAAGACCATGCCACAATATCAACCCCATTAGAAGAGCTAATCAAAAAATGAAAAACCTTAACACAATAATTTGTAAACCCTTAATACATTAAATGAAAACCTGTAAAGCAAAAATTGAAAATAATCTGGAAACTAGTAACATATAATATTCAAACCATTTAACATATAAAATAGTAAAATCTACAATTTTGAAACCATTAAGCATAAATAAGATAGCTTATAAACCGTTAAGAAGATAACATATTTAAAAGTTGCAGTTAAACCATAAAGAAGATAGCTTATTAAAACCTTAAACCCCAACATTAATGCAACCCATTAACAATCATAGGTAAACCATAAAAAAAATATCTTATTAAACCCTTAAACCCCAACCTTAGTGCAACCCATTAACAGTGATAGTTAAATCATAAATCAGATAGCTTATTCAACCCTTAAACCCCAACATTTGAAATGAAAACCAATAATAAATGTTATATGTGATAAGTAGAACACTTATATGCAGAGTAAGAGGGGAAATATGAAAAGGTATGCCTTACAACCTAAAAAAATCAAACTTCCTTCACTATGAACATGCTAGTGATCCAAAAGCACAAGAGTATGATTCCCTTGTGGATAAAAGTGTTAATGAAAAAAATAAATCATGTTGAGAAACACAAAGAAACACAAAATATGCAAGTAGCACTGAAGACATCCAAAAACCAAACACTAGAGGTTAATGTTAGTGAAACAACCAAAAAAACTAAACACGACATATTTCATTGGTGCCAATGGTGAAAGGTGGCCTTAGTGAGGAGCGGTATCCTCACCTCTGTCAAACACCACATGGTAAACCAACTCCCATATCTCCTCCCAGTAGTCGACATCCTCCTCTATCTCCACTTTCTCAAAATCACGAGAATCCCGCACACAAAATAACTTATGTCTTGCTAAAAACATGCAGAGTAAATGAGTAAATGAAAAAAAAGAAATGCAAACAAACAAAATAAATAAAGTAGTTACAAAAACATACAAATTCAAAGTAGAAGGTGGTCCAAATCGGAATAGGTAATGGGGGCATTGTGTAGTTGTAGGGTTCTTTGTCCTGCATGTTTTGGCTCCACAACGATCAAAAACTTCAGAATGGGCGGGATAGAAAGGAATGTTAGGTGTTGTGATCCATGAAGAGGCAGTTGTATTGAATGGAGTTGTAATTTTAAAATGTGTTCCCTTAGCCGAATATAAGGTGATCTGATGTGTATTAAATAAAAATGCATGTTGCAGTGTAAGTTGGCCATAGGAAGTAATTACGATCTAGGTGGTGTTGTGGTGAAACGCCACATGGCCACCCCAGTCTGTATTCAAGATCACCAACTTACGTATGTCTTGGGGCCCTCACACATCCTGATCGACACATCAAAATGACAAATTTCATACACCTTCAGCCAATCAGTTAGTACATGTGGTAAATCAATTCCAAATGGGAAAAAATTTTGATTTGGGGTTGCCAACTCAGCCAACAAGGATGGAAAGAAAAAGGTGAGGGGCCTATGAGGTGACCCATGTGGACCCCTAAAGTTAGGGTGTGCATGTTCTAGCTCCTCTCTCCTAGTAAAATTACACAACGAAATTCTTCTCGAAAGACTTTTTTTACAACATCCACGCAGTGAGACCACATTTCTTTGAGGCATCTTATGATAGTGTATTAGTATATTGTATATTTTCATTTTCAAACTATAGTTGTGTTAGTTCCTTTTCTTTCTGATACATGACATGCTTGAATTAAGCTTTCTCTATTTGTCCCAACACTGATCAAGGCAAGATACAAAATGACAGAAACAGGGTTTTGAAGCCCTCTGCACTTTGAGTTCCATAAACTTGGGTGGGATAACCCTTCTGACATAGCATAGTCAAATCATAATACTATTCCTGTAGATATAAAATGGAATTACAGCTACTAACCACTGTAGAATTTATTTGACAAATTAAAACATAATAGAAAAGATTCATTTTAATAGTGATAGTCACTTATTCCAATTCAAAATAGACCAGTTCTTTATCCTAGGGTATGGAGTCACTCTAGATCTTCACAACCAACTGGTATGAACATAAACTTGAAGAAAACCATAGATCTGAATAGATAATAGATATACCTTATACAACTACCCTCATATTTATGCCAAAATAATCATCAGATTCATTAAACATCCCAAGTTTCACTGAAATAACCCTAAGGCAATTAAATATTTTCTTCAAAGAAACCCTAAGACAATTTCAAAATCTACCTGACAGACATATAAATTGAGCAATCCTTAATCACTCAATTTAAACAAAAATCAGAACATAATAATGAAGACAAATACTCATCATAAGCTCAGAAACTATTGATGGATTCTCATTTGTATTCATATCAAAATAGTTATTACATTCAACATAACTTTCAAAACCCTTCTCAAAATATATTGGTCTCAAACTGAAGTTTATACAATTCAATTGTATTCCCAAAATGAAAAATGGCTATCCTTTTCCCAGTAATCTTGGAATCCTTTTATAATTAAGAATGCAACAAGATTCAAAATACCTGGGAAATATTTAAAAAATATTGCAACAACTACAAAACTAACAAACTAACAAATTTGTAAACAGAACACGGGTGCCACAAAATATGCGAAGTCTAAACAAAATTGGTTGTTGTTTTTGAAAAAATCATTCTATCCTTTCAGCTTCACCTCCCATCTATTCACTTCTTTGGTGGTGGTCCAATCAAAAGCCTTCTCTTGTTCTAGCTTCACCATGAATTTAGTCCACCTGGCATCTACAGTTGTCTTCGCTTCTGTGATAAACTTTGTCATGTTTATCTCAACTTTGAACAACTTGTCAATAGTGCTATTGCAGTAACTAGCATCTCTATCTTTCTCAATGTTGTGTTTGACATCATCAGCTTTTAATATCTCATCAAATTCCCTTTCCCAATCTGGCTGTGGCTTTAAAGTGCTATCATCATTATAAATTTTGGGAACAAGTGGGGGGCATTAATCACCAAATAACTACACATTATTATTTATCAGCTCATTCTTACCATTGAAGAAGGCATAAGTATCATTCAGACAATTTATCATTTCAATGGTGTCAAATACTTTGTCAGGAAAATCATCACTATATAGGATTGTTGTTTTCAATTTATCCATCACTCTTCTTTTTCCTGAACAAAACTTGAAATTTGGCTCAAGAAATGTCATGGATTCTACAACTATCTTAGAAGCTTCCTGTAACACTCCATATAGATTGTACACCATCTCAGTCTTTTGCTTAAAGCATTGAACCTGTGTTTTAGAATAGAAAGGATGATAGGAATTGTATTATCCATATTGTGCTTTGATAACTCCTTTGTTTTACCCTTTTCTGGTACTAAATCATCTCCTGTCTGATTTTCTTCCTCTATCTTTTCTTTCTCAGCCACCTGAGGAATTTCCTTTGCTCTCTTTTTATCCAACTCTTTCTTCAAATTATGTATTTCTTCCTCCAAGGTGTAATTATGCACCATAACCTCTTCATGTTTCTTGGCCAAAGCCTGATGTACTATAACTATTTGAATGTTTGAAGATGTTAAGTTGATGATCATGCAAGGCATTAAATCAGTTAATGTATTGTATTGTCATTGATGTCAACTTGATACAATCTATTTGGTCATGAACATACTGCCAAAGACCTCAAAGAACCGATGAATCAAAGGCTATGCTTTCAGTAATGCATATAAGTCAAGTATTCACAAAGTGACTGCATAACCCGACGGAGTGCACACTGACAGACAGAGTAAAAGAGCAAAGTCACAGTGATACCTGACGAGAACATGCACAATACTACCGATGAGCAAAGTCATAGTGTTTCCCAATGAGCAAAGCACAGAGTAACCCGACAGACAGAATCACAATGTTGCCTGATAGAAAATACAAGGACATAGATCCTGATGACAACTGAAGTCATACCAAAGGAACAGTCAGTTATCACCAATGACTAACTAAAGTGTTTACCGACAGAACCAACTGTTTAGAAATGACAAAATGCTTAGTTGTCAAGAGCTATAAATAAACTTAACTAATACTTATCATTGTTTTAATCAACTAGATAAAGCCAAGGAAAATTAATGGATTTAAAGCTTCTTTTTTCAATTGGCAAGAAGATCTCTTTGAGATAAAACTAGAGTTTTGTTTTAAATCTAATTGGCGAGAATTGTGGATCACGCCAAGAAATGGTAAATCATATCTATAAAGAGACAACCCCATTTCATTAAAAATTGAGTGAGGTGAACAAGAGAAGAGAGAATATATGTTGAATAGATTCTGAAGGAGAAGAAAGTCTTCATTCAGACCTGATCAACAAGCTGAGGAAAGAGCTAGATTCTGTAGACACCGACAAATAGTAAAGCAGTATCACAGAGAAAAACAATGTGGAGCAAAGGTATAGAATTGATTATATTGATCAAAGAGGTA
This sequence comes from Thuja plicata, assembly GCA_018584345.1. Lineage (NCBI taxonomy): Eukaryota > Viridiplantae > Streptophyta > Pinopsida > Cupressales > Cupressaceae > Thuja > Thuja plicata. The sequence continues at coordinate 2,776,228 of MU224737.1, forward strand.
ATGCACTTACAATAGATCTAAAAATATGCAATTCAAGTTGTATGTGTGAACAGATCATTTAGTGTTTCAGTTTAACCATTGAAGCATCAAGTATCTTAACTGATCAGGAGATAAAAGTCTTTTGTAATTGAGATACATCCCAAGGAGTATCAAAAATTTTAATCATAGAAAGTAGCATTGGATATTCCAGATACATATTGATGGGCCAAGTGAGTGTTTGATCAAGGATGGTAGCATTAGATTCCAAATACTAGGTGACAAAATATCTTTTAAATCCTCTGACAAGGTCACACCTAACAGTGTGTTTGTAACCTTTAACAAGGTTGGCTCCTAACCAAGCTCACTTTAGAAGAGTGAAAATTCGGGGTACCGGTCCCAATGGTTTTTCCCTTAACAGGGTTTCCATGTTAAAAATCCATGTGTTATGTGTTTATGTTTCATTACTTTACTATTTTACATTTCACATATGCAATTCTGGATTGACCGGTATACTCTAACTATTTACTGTGTTTTCGGTAAATGATAGACTGCTTATTGATAAACATAAAAAAGAAGGTTTTACAAAGCATTCTAACAAGTAGTAATCTATTAAAATTATTTCAAGGCATTCATCTTGTAGGACTGGTTATAACTAAAATCTTAAAAGTGGTAATAAGTTTTAAGGGTTGATTTAAGGATTAATTTTTGAGGCCACTGATTCACCCCCCCCCCCTCTCTTAGTTATTACTAATAATTGGTATCATAGCTTTTGTGCTTAGAAAGGAAGGTTTCAATACCTAAGCTAAATATCACAAGATGAACAGACGAGATGTGCCCAAGTTGAACAAAGACAATTTTGCTTCATGGAAGAGAAGAATAAGACTCCACTTATCAGGTATTGGAAATGATGTTACTCAATACTTAGTGTATAGTCAGAAAATGGAAGCACTTCCATTGTAGAATTTTTTATCCTTTCGATTAAGTGGTTTGGGGTCATGACAAGAGCCTTGAATGGGTTCCTGATCTTGACCTGGCTTTCCCCCTATTCTGTCCCTCTTTCCACTTCTTTCCAACCTGATTTCTACATTCTGGACTGCAGACCTGAGATTCTAGACTTCAAGGTTAGGGTTGACCTTTTGGGTCTATGTCAACCTCAACCCTGACTCAGGTCAAGGTCAAACTCAACCCTGACCTAGGTCAAGGTTGACCTCGACCTTGACCCAGGGTTCAAACTCTAGGGTCTTGCAATTTTCAGATGTCGGTCCTTGCAAAATTTATTTCCCGCTTCCGGCTTGGTTGTTTCGGGTTCCAAAGTGTCGATTCCTAAATTATATTTAATATAGGTCCTCTCCTAGGGGTAAAGGCTTTAATGGGAATTTAATTGTCCTATGTCAGGCTCCTTAGAAGATTGTTCCCTAGTTTCATATAAAAGGGCTCCTTCTCCTCTCTTTTCCAAAAAAGTTTTTCTAAGCATCATCAAGCAATTGAGAAGGATCTTCAAGTGTGATTCAAGAAAGCTAAGGAGAAAGATTTGAAGTAGGTATTCATCCAATCTCAAGCATTCAAGCATCCATTTTCATGAAGGATATCCATTGGAGGCCATTGAAGGATTCAAGCTACATAGTGCCCTTTTGGTGATCTCTCCATCCACCTTCTTCTAAGCCTATTCCAAATTCAAGAACCCATTCAAGACTTGGTGTTGGAGATCTACAAGAAAGAGATTTAAGACATCCTTCCATTCTACATTCTACATATTTGGTGCATACATACTTGTGGAATCAAGGATTCGAATCCTCCATAAGGACTTTTTCAAGTAAGGTGAATTCATGCATTTACTTTCTTTATCTTTATGCAATTTCAATTACATATATTTGAGGATAATTCCAAAACCAGGGTTTGACCAAGGCAAACCCCTCCCCCCCAACAAACAATCCTCTTTTTTTTGTAGGTACAGGTTTGGGACTGCAAATTTGGACTCAGATCTGGATACCCTTTTCGGCTTTCTTTCGGGCTCCACAAACAAATTATCTGTCAGACCTGTGCAGGTCAAGGTCAACATTATTGGGTCAGGATCAACATTTGTGGGTCAAGGTCAACCTTTTTCATAAGATGACATTGGATCGGGAAAATATTTTTGGGTTTTGTTCGTCTCTGCATTCCGGTTCTAGATCATACTTCAATTTTTCCAGAAACAGAGTACATACCTCAGAAAATAGCATTCTTTGATCTGCCATTCTTTAAGGTTAGTACATTTCTCCTGTTTCTTCAATTACTGTCATATATCATATTTATATATTTAATTAACATAATTTAATATCTTCTTCTTGTTATTCTCTTTTCCAAATAGTTGATTCATTTATGCATTAGCCCTTCTTTTGGGTTGATCAACTTGGATCTTCCATTTGTGCATTTGGGAATAGAAGAGGAGCATCTTATCTTCTCCCTAATCACAATTGCAATATAAAATCAATCAAATTCAATTAAATGT
>MU224737.1:2782659-2798564 GCA_018584345.1 Thuja plicata
GTAGATCCCTCTTGTGTTCTTATGTATGTTTATGTTTTATTTCCCTTGATTTGTCTTCCTTTGGGGGCATCTTGTAGTGGAAACGTAATCCGTAGAGTTGTTTATGTTTCTGTTAAAACCATTGCTCATGTTAAAGTGTTAGAAATGACTTTAACATGGGGGAATACACTCTACTCACTTTTTTCACACACACACATTCAAAATAGTTTTCAAACCTTAAAAATTTTCCCTTTATAGATTAAAAACTAATCCTTAAAGCATGGTCATTTTTACTTTTTAGGATCTCTTGATCCCTCCAGTTTAAAATTATACGGATCTATTGATCCCGCCAATTTTCAATTTACAATGTTTTGATCCCTTTAAGTATGGATCTCCCTGATGGGTTGACTAGTGAGTAGTCACATTCACTAGGCAGTTCAACTACATCTTTCCAGTTACGCTTTTGTGTGGTTCACAATGAGACATAAGTTCTCATTGGGCAAGATAATCACACCCTTTCTCTCTCTCCTTAACTAAGTTATGTCTCTCTTATCATGATCTTAGTGTTGATATAGACTTAAGTCCCTTGGGGGCTTGAGGGTTTCTTTATCCCTTTTGGTTACAATAAGATTGTTCTTTATGTTCTCCTTTACCAAGAGTTTGTGTTGAGAACATACTCTTGCTAAAGTGGGTGCTAAATGTATAGTCGGAAAATAGAAGCACTTCCATTTTAGACTTGTTTACCCTTCTGAGTAAGTGGTTTGGGGTCATGACAAGTGCCTTGAATGGGTTCCTGATCTTGACCTGGCTATCCCCCTATTCTTTCCCTCTTTCCACTTCTTTCCAGCCTGATTTTTGCATTATGGACTGCAGACCTGAGATTCTGGACTTCAAGGTCAGGGTCAACCTTTTGGGTCTATGTTGACCTTGACCCTGACCTAGGTCAAGGTCAACCTCAACCTTGACCCAGGGTTCAAACTTCAGGGTCTTGCAGTTTCTGGATGTCAATCCTTGCAAAAGTTATTTCCCGCTTCTGAGTCAGCTGTTTTGGGTTCCGAAGCGTCGATTCCTAAATTATATTTAATATAGGTCCTCTCCTAGGGGTAAAGGATTTAATGGGAATTTAATTGTCCTATGTCAGCCTCCTTAGAAGATTGTGCCCTAGTTTCATATAAAAGGGATCCTTCTCCTCTCTTTTCCAAAAAAAAAATTTCTAAGCATCATCAAGCAATTGAGAAGGATCTTCAAGTGTGATTCAAGCAAGCTAAGGAGCAAGATTTGAAGAAAGTATTAATCCATTCTCAAGCATTCAAGCATCCATTTTCATGAAGGAGATCCATTGGAGGCCATTGAAGGATTCAAGCTACATAGTGCCCTTTTGGTGATCTCTCCATCCACCTTCTTCTAAGCCTATTCCAAATTCAAGACCCCATTCAAGACTTGGTGTTGGAGATCTACAAGCAAGAGATTGAAGACATCCTTCCATTCTACATTCTACATATTTGGTGCATACATACTTGTGGAATCAAGGATTCAAATCCTCCACAAGGACTTTTTCAAGAAAGGTGAATTCATCTATTTACTTTTTTTATCTTTATGCAATTTCAATTACATATATTTGAGGTTAATTCCAAAACTGGGGTTTGACCAAGGCAAACCCCTCCCCCCAAACAAACAATCCTCTTTTTCTTGTAGGTATAGGTTCAGGAATATGGATTTGGACTCATATCTAGATACCCTTTCCGGCTTTCTTTCAGGCTTTGCGAACAGATTCTCTGTCGGACCTGTGTAGGTCAAGGTCAATATTATTGGGTCAGGGTTGACATTTGTGGGTCAAGGTTGACCTTTTTCATAAGACGACATCGGATCGGGAAAATATTCCTGGGTTTTGTTCATCTCTATATTTTGGTTCTGGAACATACTTTATTTTTTCTAGAAACAAAGTACAGACCTAAAAAATAGCATTCGTTGATCTTTAATTCTTTAAGGTTATTATATTTCTTCAATTACTGTCATATATCATATCTATATATTCAATTAACAAAATTTAAGATCTTCTTCTTGTTATTCTCTTTTCCAAATAGTTAATTCATTTGTGCATTAGCCCTTCTTTTGGGTTGATCAAATTGGATCTTCCATTTGTGCATTTGGGAATAGAAGAGGCACATCTTATCTTCTCCCTAATCATAATTGCAATATACAATCAATCAAATTTAATTAAATGTAAAGTAGGGTTAAGGAACTCAACACACTCTAAGAAAATCAAACAACAATTAATAAACAATCTCCTTATCCCCTTTTCTCCTCTTTACACTTAGATACTGAATATGTGTTTCCCACAAGGGCACCCACAGTTGAACAAATGAGAGAGAAGCATGAGCACAACTGCATGATGATAGAGCTTTCTTCCTCACTCTCTGATGCTGAATTTGAAGATTTCAAAACCTGCAAGACTGCAAAGCAGATGTGAGACAAATTGATGCTTGTACATGGTGGTGACAAGAATGTTTTGAGAGCCAAGGCAAAAAGCCTTAGAGGAAAGTTTGATGATCTCAAAATGAAAGAAGGTGAAAACATCACACAGTACAACACAAGAATCAAAGAGGTATTCAATGCTATCCAAGGATTTGGAGGTGTACTAGAAGAAGATACAGTGCTAAGTAAAATTCTAAGAACCTTACTACCTACTTATGATATTAGATTATCTGTCATACAAGAAATGAGAGCAGTAGCAAATAGCAATGTTACTCTAGACAGTTTGATTGGAAGATTTATTTCATTTGAGATGAATAACTTTGATAATAGTGTCTTACCAAACATAGAGTCTGAATTCAAATCTTCTTTAAGAATAAGTAAATCAAGTCATAAACACACTATGAGAAAAGATAGGGATAGTGAAAGTGAAGAAGAATATCTTGATGAAATAGAAGCACTTATGGAAAGAAGAATGCAGAGAGGCAGAGGTAAATACAAAGGTAAATTACCACTTGTTTGTTTTAATTGTAAAGAGATTGGACACTTTGATGCAAGATATCCTAACAGAAGAAAAGATGATAGAAGTAATGACAAGTCATTTGAAAAGAAGTATGACAGAGGTGATTACAGAAGAAAATGACAATCAGAAAGAAGAGATGCTCGAGACTACAAGGACAAAGGAAAGAAGGCTAGTTACCTGGCAAAATGCAAAGATGATGACACTGACACCGAATCTGATGAAGACATCGAGATGGTGTTTGTGCCAGTAAAAGATGATTCAGATGATGATGAAGAAAGGTATGTAGAAAATGCACTCATATCTAAAGTTAGTAAAAATGATGTCTAGATCATAGATAGTGGCTGCACTCACTACATGACGGGAGACAAGCAAAAGTTTGAGACTTTTGAATACTATAATGGTGGTTCAGTAAGAATGGGTAATGATACACCTGGTCCAGTTGAAGGTAGAGGAACTATAATGTTGAATAACCTGATAAAATGTGAAAATTATTATTGGGTAAAAGGATTGAATTATAATCTATTGAGTGCCTCTCAATTGAATAATTTAGGTCATAGAGTAGCATTTGAAAATAAGAAGGAAAAGATCTTCAATGAATCAAGAAATTTGATTGGTACCGGTGAGAAAATAAAAGGAACTTATTCTATCTGAATGATACTAACACCACTTGCTTAATGGCTAGAAATGAAGACATATGGTTGTGGCACAAAAGATTGTGTCATGTGAACTTTGACAACATGATAAAGATAAGAAAAAAGAGAAATGTAAGAGGCTTACCGACGATGACCAAGCCTGACAATATCATGTGTAAGAATTGTCAAAAAGGTAAGATGAAAAAGTCTAGTTTCAAAATAAAAACCCATACATCTAATGTCATTCTAGAATTATTCCATACTAACCTATGTGGACCTATGAGGATAAAGATTTATTATGGAGATAGATATTGTATTCTCTTTGTTGATGATTACTCTAGAATGATGACAGAAATGTTTCTAAAAGATAAATCTGAAGCATTCAAGATGTTTAAATGGTACAAAGCAATGGTTAAGAAACAAAGTGGTAAAGAATTGAAATTCTTAAGATCAAATAGAGGAGTGGAATTTATTTCAGATGAATTCACTAACTTTTGTAATGAGCATGGAATCAAAAGACAGGTCTCTAGATCGAGAACACCACAGCAAAATGGAATTGTTGAAAGAAGGAATAGATCCATAGTTGATTGTGCAAGGACACTAATGATAGAGAAAGGCATCACCCAAATCTTCTGGAGGGAAGCTATCAGTACTGTTGTTTACACATTGAACATAGCACAATTAAATAAAGACACTAACAAGACACGTTATGAGCTATGGTATGGATACACACCCAATATGAGTTATTTCAAAAAATTTGGTAGTCAATGTTATATCTTAAAGGATTATATAAATGAAAAACTTGACTCCAAGAGTGATGAAGGAATATTTCTAGGGTATTCCACCAAGAGAAAGGATTATAAATGTCTCAATAAAGCCTCTAACAAAATTGTTGAAAGTGCAAATCTAAAGATAGATGAATTTTCATAGAAGAATGAAAAGGAAAGCACAAAAGAACCAGAGGACTACAACAGGTTTGTTTACAATGAAGAACCTGAAACTCTACCTGACCAACAATGTAGATCTCTTGAGCAATAGATCATTGCACCTGAGCATCAGGCTACAAATATCAATGATCAGGATATTTCTCAAAATGATGCACAAAGTGATGGAGAACAGAATGAATGACAAAATGATGATTAAGCTAATAGACAAAGAGCTGAACCTGTACTTTCCAGATATGTCAAAAGGAATCATCCACAAAACCAGATCATTGGAGATAAGAAGTCTAGTATGAGAACTAGAAGTAAGTCTCTAAATACAAGATGTCTTATTTATGATTATGAGCCAAAATCTGTCAAAGCTGCACTTGATAATGATGAATGGATTAGTGCTATGAATGAAGAGATTGAATAGATAGAGAAAAAAAAGACATGGACACTTGTATTGAGATTAGATGAGAAGAATGTCATAGGTACAAAATGGATATTCAGGAATAAACTGAATGAAAATGGAGAAGTCACTGGAAATAAAGAAAGACTAGTATGAAAGGGGTATGCACAAGAAGAAGGGATTCACTATGGAGAGACCTTTGCATCCATTGTGAGGCTAGAAGGAGTAAGAATATTACCAGCTTATGTTGTATGTAAAGGCTTCAAGGTATATCAAATGGATGTCAAGTCTGCATTCCTAAATGGAATACTTGAAGAAGAGGTATACATTGAACAACCAGAAGGGTTTGTTGATCCAGAAAAGAGGGACATGGTATGTAGACTACATAAAGCCATGTATGGATTGAAACAAGCACCCCGATCCCGGTATGAAAGACTTCATTCCTATCTTATAAGTATTGGATTTGTAAGGACTAGTGAAAACAGTAATCTTTATTTGAAGGAAGATATTGATGCTAACATTTTGATTGCTGAGATATTTGTTGATGACATCATATTTGGAGGCAATGATATGCTATGCAAATCATTTGAAAATGAAATGAGTAAAGAATTTGAGATGTCTATATTTGGAGAGATCAAGTTCTTTCTTGGTCTACAGATCATGCAACAAAATGAAGGTATTTTCATGACACAATCCAAATACATCAAAGAAGTACTAAAAATATTCAAGATGGAAGAGTCCAAACTAGTTGGAACACCAATGGAAACTGGATGTAAGCTAACAAAGGAGGAAAATTCATTAGAGGTAAATCAAAATTTGTATAGATCAATGATTGGTAAACTCATGTATGTTGTACATACTAGACTAGATATTTCACATGCAGTAGGAATATTTGCGATATTTTTTGCTAACCCCAAGGAATCACATATGAATATTGTGAAAAGAATGCTAAGATATCTAAAGAATACTGATGAATATGGCTTATGGTATAGAAGAGAAGTAAAATTTGAACATAAGGTCTTTATCGATGTTGATTGGGCTGGAAATATTGATGAATAGAAGAGCACAACTGGAGGAGAACTCTTTATGGGTGACATACCTGTCACATGGATCAGCAAGAAGAAAGGATGCATCTCTCATTCTACTATAGAAGCAGAGTATGTTTTTGTTGCTGCAAACTACTTAAATATTGCATGGATCAAACAGTTACTGGAAGGTATGCATATGAAAATTCTTGAACCAGTAATTATCTATTGTGATAATACCAACAAAATAAAAATTTCCAACAATCCAATCATGCATGCTAAAATAAAGCATATTGCCATCAAGTATCATTATTTGAGAGAACAAGTTCAAGCAAAGGAGGTGATGCTTAAGTATGTGCAATCAAAGGAAAAATCGGTTGATATCTTCACCAAGCCACTAAGCCACTACCCAAGGATACATTTGAGAACTTGAGAAAGAGACTAGGGGTCAGACACTTGTCTACTGGTCAGTAAAATGACTAGAAGGCTGCATCAGCCTACATATTATCAAAATATCATTCATGTTGATGCAAGCAGAGAGATGGACTTCAAAGATAAATATATACACAACAATGTATTTATCTACTCCAAGCACTGAGGGAAATTCAAGGAGTATATTATGGATAGAAAGGATTTACTTGGCATTATTGTCAAAAATATGTGTTTGGTATTGTTGTCAAAGGGAGAGATTATATCCATTATCACTTCTTATCATTTTAGAGAGAGATTATATCCATGGGAGAGATTATACATCAAGGAGAGATTATACATCAAGGAGAGATTATATCCATCATAGTATCCAAAGGAAGAGATGTAACAAGAAAGGGAGAGTACACACAAAAGGAAAGAATTATTGACATAAGACATCAAAAGAAAAGAGAACAGTCAAAGGGAGTAAGTTTGACATAGAGGGAGAACACATCACATCAAATATTCTACATCTATCCAGTAAAGGGATTGAAGATAGAAAGAAAGCTGCAAGAACCAAATCTAAGCTTATAAGAGCTTACCGATGACCAGATATTTGTATCGGTTATAGTAGATAAGAGTGGTAGTTTGATGAACTTCAAATGTTATATTTTGTATTGTATTAGTAGTAATATAGTGTGATAATGTGGTGTGTTGCATTCAATGCCAAAGGGAGAGATTGACGAACTATAACCGATTGAATATTTGAAGATGTTAATTTGATGATCATGCAAGGCATTAAATCAATTAATGTATTATATTGTCATTGATGTCAACTTGATACAATCTATTTGGTCATGAACATGCTGCCAAAGAATTCAAAGAATTGATGAATTAAAGTCTATGGTTTCAGTAATACACATAAGTCAAGTATTCACAAAGTGACTGCATAACCCGATAGAGTGCACACCAACAGACAAAGTAAAAGAGAAAATTCACAGTGATACCTAACAAGAAAATGCACAGCATTACCGATGAGCAAAGTCACAGTGTTTCCCGATGAGAAAAGCATAGAGTAACCTGATAGACAGAATCAAAGTTTTTCTCGATGGAAAAGAAAAGGATGGAGATCCCGATGACAACTAAAGTCACACTGATGGAACATTCAGTTATCACCAATGACTAACTGAAGTGTTTACCAACAAAATAGAGCGTTCAGAAATGACAAAATGCTTAGCTGTCAAGAGCTATAAATAGACTTAACCAATACTTATCTTTGTTTTAATCGACCAGATAAAGTCAAGGATAAGTAATGGATTTAAAGATGCTTTGTCCAGTTGGAAAGAAGATCTCTTTGAGATAAAACTAGATTTTGTTTTAAATCTAATTGGCAAGAATTGTGGATCACACCAAGAATAAAGAAAGCCAAGAAATGGTGAATCATGTCTATAAAGAGACAAACCCAATTCATTACAAATTGAGTGGGGTGAACTAGAGAAGAGAGAATAGATGCTGAAGAGATTCTAAAGGAAAAGAAATTCTTCATTCAGACCTGATCAACAAGCTAAGGAAAGAGCTAGATTATGTAGACACCGACAAACAGTAAAGAAACATCACAGAGCATAACAATGTGGAGAAAAGATATAGAATTTATTATATTGATTAGAGAGGTAATGCACTTACAATAGATCTGAAAATCTTCAATTCAAGTTGCATGTGTGAATAGATCATTTAGTGTTTCATTTTAACCATTGAAGAATCAATTCTCTTAACCAAGCAGGACTTAAAAGTCTTTTATAATAAAGATACATCCCAAGGAGTATCAAAAATTTTGATCATAGAAAGTAGCATTGGATATACTCGATACCTATTGACAGGCCAAGTGAGTGTTTGATCAAGGATGGTAGCATTAGATGCCAGATACTAGGTGACAAACTATATTTTAAATCCTCTAACAAGGTCACACCTAACAGTGTGTTTGTAACCTTTAACATGGTTGGCTCTTAACCGAGATCACTTTAGAAGAGTGAAAATTTTGGGTACCTGTCCCAGTGGTTTTTCCCTTAACAGGGTTTATATGTTAAAAAACCATGTGTTATGTGTTTATGTTTCATTACTGTACTATTTTACATTTCACATATGCAATTATGGATTGATCGATATACTCTAGCTATTTACTGTGTTTCGGTAAATGAAAGACTACTTCATGGTAAACATACAGAAGAAGGTTTTACAAAGCATTCCAACAAGTAGTAATCTGTTAAAAGTATTTCAAGGCATTCATCTTGTAGGACTGAGTATACCTGAAAGCTCAAAAGTGGTAATAAGTTTTAAGGGTTGTTTTAATGATTAATTTTTGAAGCCACTGATTCACCCCCCCCCCTGTCAGTTATTATTAACAAAGCCATCATCTGACCAAAATATTTTCATAACTTTTGGACAAGTCTTTTGTTTTTTCCAAGTTCATAAAAGATAATTGGGTCATGAGTTGGGCAGTCTCAGTATCACTAGTAGTCTGTAGGTTCCAAATCATCCTATCTATACTTTTCTCCTCTCTAATGTTCAAAACCAGAGGCTTGTGTGTAGTAGGAGCAAGGGACCAAATAGCCAGATTTTTAGATTTAGGATCAAATCTTGATCCTTTTAATACATCACCTATCTCAAATTATATCTTGAACATAGGATTTTCCTATCTCCTGATTTGGTTGATGATAAAGGTAGATTGCAGATCCCAATTAGGCATTAGTAGCATTCCACTATTCTGCACCAAGATTCTTGCATGTTCCATAGTTATTATTTCACTTTCAGGATCATACTCTTGAAGTGTCCTTATAATCTCTTCATTCTTTTCTTCTTTTCCTTCTTCTGCTATCAAATTCTGCCTCAAATCCTGTTGTTTCAGTTTAATCAAGAAACTCTTGAATTCTTCTGATTTGATAAAATCATCATCCTTGATGAACTCATCATTATCCTTTCATCTATCTTTGTATTTACAATCAATTAATTCTCTCCATAAGCTTCATCCTTTGGTACTTTCTAAAATTGTCTACTAATTTTTCTAAAGTATTTTCCATGTTCTTTTACTACTGCCTTGGCCATGCTCTTTTTCTCTTGCACCATTATGTGCTTTGTTTTCTGTTTCTTTCTAGGTGGTTCCCTAGCAGAAGTAGATTTTTCATCGGCCTCTTCTTCTTCTTCTTCTTCTCCATGATGTTGCTCAAACTATTCCAAATGTTCATCATCATGCAAATCTATTGTATGGGGAGGTCCCTGAGACTGTGTATCTTCTGCATTAAAATTTGGCACTTGTGCCATTAGGGTGTCATATGCTTCTAGCATCTTTGCAAGTATGGGGTGTCAGGGAGAAATCCAGAGAAAGAATTATCCGATTCTTCCCATTCAGCTTCAATTCTCATTATATATTTCCATTTTATTCTCCTTTCCTGAACCTCAACTTTGCTTACCCTATTCCTTACAACATCTTCCTCATCTAAAGGTTCATGATCTCTCACTTGTTTCCAAGGAGTCAAATTGTTTAGAGCTATCTTAATGAACTGTTCAGGATTACAGAACCTTGATACTATGGTGGATAATTTGTACTATTTTAGAAAGCCATTAATTTTCTCAAAATATTTCTTCCCTATATAAAAATCATGTCCCACCCATAACCTTAGGGTAAAGGTTCCCTTATTATTCCCTTCTAAGTATTCTTTATCAACCCATTTGATTTTCCAACTAAATTCTAAAAAGGCAATTCTAAGTGGAACAAACAGGGGGAGAACATGGGGTGGATGTGAACAACCATAGACCCTAATTATTTTGAATTGATCAAAGAAAAATAAATCCACCTAATTATGAGTAATAGAACAATTTTTTATGACAACCCATGGTCTCAACAATTTCTTCACATCAGTCGGCAGTCTTTCCCTTGTAACCCCTAATATATCCAAAATTGGATCAACAGTCCAGTTATGAAAACACACAAAAGAGGAATCCTTAGAACCACTATCCCATACCTAACTCCATCTTTGCATTGGCATCTCGACCCCATATTTTGAATCAAATAATTCTAACTCCCTATCCATAATATCCCTATTGTAATATAAGATCAAGAACATCAAATGTGAATAATGCTTGAAAGAGGGCACATGCATATTTTGTTGTATCTCCACAAGTGTTGTGTGTATGGCCTCAACTACATACCCTACATAATCAAAATCAATTTTTACCTTTGGATGCTGAATATCCATGGCCATCACAACAAGTAAGCAGGGGTGGTTGAATCTGCATCAAAACCTAAGACTTTACTCAAACCATAGACTGTGCATTTGACATAATTGTGGATCATGGATAAATCAAAAGAAGGTTTCACATTTTCTAGGACTGACACAAAATTTCTATCTACCCTAGGCATGAACCTAGGCATCTCATGATTTTCTATCACTTTCTCCCTCTTCTCATAATCAACCTGAATTTTATCTAGATCAATTTTAGTACAAATTGCACCGTAATTTTTAAAAATCTCAGAGATTTTCCTCCTGCTAATGGATACTAGGGCTTCCTTATTTTTCTTCCTAATTACTCTAGCTATCGAACAATAATTCTTAGCTAGTTCTTTTATTAAATCAATATCAACATAAACATCAGGAACAATCAAATTTTTCATATTTGAATTCCATGGGTTGCAAATAGGGCTTGATTTAACCCTATTGTTCCAAAAATAGTGAAACAGAGCGTTACCAGAATAATTGAGTGTGATAGGATTCCTTCATTGGTGCCATTTGTCAGTCCATTCTTCCCAATATTCATTATTTGAATTAGAAGATCCTGGCAAGAGGTCTATGAATTCCTCTGAGTACTTCTTTACTGTTGCTATTTTCTTCCCAGTTCCCTTAGAAAGTGCACTCAAAGTTTCTTGACTCATCTTTCCTTCTGCAAATTTGATCTTAGATAAACTTCACTACACTTTACTAAGGAAATCACAAGGTAGAAAATGAGAAGTGTACCAAATGAATGCATAATCAATCATACTTATAGCCCATCTAATCAACATCTTGTCTCTATTATTGAAACTTCTCATGCTTCCAAAAACAAGTCGTTAACTCCTACAACTAGTGTGGCCATAAATTCAAACTTGTGTATCCTTTCTGGAAACAACTGTACATTATCTCCCTCTGTCACCTAAAATCGGTAAAAGGACACATGTCATGCTATCACACATTCATTGTCTATTCAGACATTTAAAACTTTCATCGTGAGTGAGTGATAAAAATTCCACCTCCTATCTCCTCGCACACTCACAATGCTTTATGATTTGATCCTAATCATCAGGAGAGTGAGTAAAAAAAGCTCTTTAGCCTCTTTTGTCTTTTCAAACACGCACTTGAAATGCTTTATTTCTTAATGCTTGAGAATTTGCAAGTAAGCGATGAGAATAGAACTGACTAAAAATTTATCTTATCACCCACCCACATCATACTTCTAAAAAGATTTATTATCGGGCAAGTGAGTGATACCTCTTATTTTTCTCAAGTCACGTACCCACACCACTTTCTCTCACCATTCTTGAAACCTTGCGAGTGAGAAATGAACAAAAAGCTATTTGAAATTCTACCTCGTCGTAGACTCGTAGCAAGTCTTTAAAATGATCTTCCTTCTTTCACAAGTGGGAGATAGTTCAGTTGAAGATGGATAACTTAACCGCATCTCTTACTCATTGTCCATTTTCTGACAACCGCTAAGCCTTAGAAAGTGAGCGATAGTTACTACATCTTTCACTCACACACTCGCGGCTTAAGAAACACTAACTACCAAAATAGCGTGACTAAGTGCCATCATGAAAATCTTCTTCATTTGCACACTTGCTGAGAAAAAAAATTTAATGAATCATTCATCATGGCTGAGTGATGAATTATCTCATCTCCTTGGTTGCATAGTCGCACACCAAAATATTCACCCACCAACTATCTGTGATTGAGCGATGAATTAAAAAAACACAATTTTTTCTCCTTACTTTCTTCATTCGCACACTCGCCATGTGAAAATGACTTGATCTTTTATTACTCGAGAGTTTTCAGGGGCTCAAAAACTTCCTTCATCACTCACTCGCTACAATGAACACTTTGAACACATCATCACGTGACTCAGTGATGACAAATCAATAGGTGATTAGATATCCGGCATTGCCTGCTCGCACAAAGGAAAACATTAGAATGGGAACCTTAGCGAGTGAGCGACAACCTATGCACAAACTCAACTCACGCACTCGCGTAGAAAAAGACAAGAATGAAAAATTACTTTGCAAGTAAGTGAATGACTTAAAGCTTTTCAATGTTCACACACTCATAGGGTGAAAATATCATAACATAAAATGACTATGATTGCACAATAGACACTCTTGACCAATTTGTCACTCACCCGCATAGTTAAATAAACTCATCACAAAAACATCATGAATGCGCGATCACATGCAAACCAACCAATCGCTCACTTGCACATCCAAATGACCACTTAAGAAAAGAGCATGACTTGTGTGAATAACCTTGAAAATGGACAACCCGAGGACCTAACACAATTTGAAACTCTTTTACACCTAAAAAGACATAGATTTTAACATAGCTACGTGGGAAAAAGGCCAATGTTTGAATTTGAAAATTTTCAGGATATAAAGCTAACATTGGCTCTGACTGGGGAAAGTTAATTGCAATATTGATATTAGAAACCAAAACCTTGGGAAGAATACCACAATCTAAAACAAAATTGTACATGCGCACACAATAAAACCAAAGCTCAAAAATAGGGAAACCTAAACTACTGTGCATGAAAAAGAAAATTATGAGAAATAATGTGGTGCAGGAGCACACCTAACTCAACCCTTAGCTCTTTATTTCTGGCATGTACTGACTCTAGCCAAGTCAGAAGAGTGTGTGTGGACCTTAGAAGGTCATTTGTTTTTCCCTAAGATGGATATGACTAGGTCAATCCATGTCTAGATAGGTTTCTTAGTTGGTTTCCTTTAGTTGTGTGTGTGTGTGAGGTAGTTGGTAAGCCTCTGGAAATCCAACCAAGGCATCAATAACTTTGGATAAGCTGCTTGGGATCACTGGCACTCAGCCTACATTTGTGCCTAGCAACTCAGCCTACATTTCCTAGCAACTCGGCCTACATTGCCTAGCAACTCGGCCTACATTGCCTAGTAACTTGGCCTACATTGCCTAGCAGCTCGGCCTACATTTGTGCCTAGCAACTTGGCCTACATTTGTGCCTAGAAAATCAGCCTACATTTCCTAGCAGCTCGGCCTACATTTGTGCCAAGCAACTCGGCCTACATTTGTTCCTAGCAGCTCGGCCTACATTTGTGCCTAGCAACTCGGCCTACATTTGTGCCTAGCAGCTCAGCCTACATTTGTGCCTAGCAACTCGGCCAACACTGGAGCTCGGCTTTCTTTATTGTTGCTCGACAATATTCAGTTGTAATAGCCCTTGAAAAGTGGATATTATCTTTTATGGACAGTATGGTTAGTGTAATGGTTCCTGAAGAGATTCTTGCGAAGGAGTGGACCGTTAGGGTTGTTTCCTATGAGAGGATGGTTACTATTAACATCCAAAAGGATTCATTCATAGATCTAGAGAATAGAGATTGAAGAAAAGAGAAGCTACAGGAAATCACAGAGTTGCAGATTATTGTACAATTTTGTTTTGTTTTCCAGTAATGAGAAGTTGCAAATAGTGTGTTTAGTGGATATCAAGTTTCTTTGTGGTTCCTTTTGCATGCAAGTGGATTAGTTACTTTATTTTCTATTTTGTAAGTTTTTAGTTCTTCACCTGTTCTGGGTAGTAAGCAGTAATGGCCCCTCGAGATTCCTGAATCCATGGTGAGATTCATGTGTTGGGATGGAACTCAAGAGGAGCCCTTGTACATAGTTTTCTTTTTGTTTTTTATAGGAGTAGCAGCAGGGGTGAATCTGGATATCTTACCCTAGGCGAGCTTGGAGATAGTCCGGCTAGGGAAGAGAATGAGAAAAATGTTCTGAAAACATTGGTTAAATGAATCTATTTGTGTAGGATCAATAAGGAGGAGATGAAAATCATTTTGATGTGGGACTGAGACTTGAAGAGGAGGTAAAGTTGAGGGTGGCTTACCTCAGTTAGGGTTGTGAATACCCTAAGGGATCTAGGAGAAGGATCTCAGAACAGAGCCAAGCTTGTTCTGTAGTAGTAACAAGACTTCTGTCCACATCATATTGGTATCAGAGCCCTAAAATATTTGGGCATGTGTTGTTTGGATGTTATCTGCAGAAAATTTTGTCAACTCATCCAAGATGGTGACCAATGCAGAACTCACAAAAGATGTTGAAGAGCAAAAGGAGGAGAATAGACTCCTGAAGGAACAGTTAGCTGAAATGGTGACTAAGCTAGAAGAAGTATAGCTTAGGACTGTAGCAGTCAGTGAATGAATGAGAGAAGCTAATGGAAAAGGTAAAGCAGTGGTAGAGGAAGACATTATTCTAGAGCCAGACCCTGTGCTTCAAGAAGAGCCATCCTTGAAAGCATTGAAGGCAATGAGTGGTAAGTCCTTAGAAGGTGTGCCTCTATTTAGTGGCAAGATGGAACCAGAATTAATCATGGAATGGATAGAAGGTCTTGAAAATCACTTTGACTGTGATAATGTGACTGAAGCTCAGAAAGTAAGAATAGCCAAGACAAGGTTGAGAGGAACTGCTCTCACTTGGTGGAAGTTTGTCCAAGATGAGAGGTCAAAAGAAGGAAAGAACCCCATAACCATTTGGAAAGGTATGGTGGCCAAGATGAAGGAAACTTATCTTCCTGATGATTATGAAGTGCAGTTGCACAAAAATAGATAGAATCTAAGACAAAAGGATTTAGAAGTTAGTTCCTACACTGAAGAATTTCACAAGCTATGCTTAAGGTCGCATGTGATGGAAGAAGAAAGCCTAAAAGTGGCTAGATACCTGAATGGTCTCAAGTGGAGTATCCAAGAGGAAATTAGTCTCTTAAACCCCAAGATTGTACACCAATGTTACCAGCTAGCCCTCAAAGTGGAGGAAAAATTCAAGAAGAAGCAAGATTCAAATAACAGAGGAAGAGGAAGAGACAATAGAAGTCATAGAGGAGGATATGGAGGAAGAAATCAGAGTGAGTCCAAACACACTAAGAATCAAGGAGAATCCAGTAACACCAGAGGTGGTTACAATCGTGGAAGAGGTTCAAATAGTAGTTCAAGAGGAAGAACTAATAACCAAGGAAGAGGATCTTACTTCTCTTGAATGAAGTGTTACAACTGTCAGCAATTTGGACATCCTGCATATTGATGTCCTAAAAAAATTTCTACTTCTCAAGGAGGTGGAAAAAGAGTTAACTATGTCCAAGAAGAATCAAGTTGCTGCAGCAAGCCATCTGAGGTACCATTAGAATCAGAAGAAGGTGAGAACCTCATGATAAGGAGGACCTTAATCAGAGAGCCCAACAAAGAAGAACCAAGCCAAAGGAGAGCACTCTTTAGAGTGAAGTGCA
>MU224737.1:2801769-2822634 GCA_018584345.1 Thuja plicata
ATACAAGAGGTAAAAGATCTGAAATTAACCCCTACTCCATCTATGACAGCTGAAAAGATACTAGACTCAAGGGTCTACAAGAAGACTAGGAGCAGAGACTATATGGAGCACCTTGTCAAATGGCATGGGAAAGAAGAAGTTGATGCTACTTGGATCAGAGAAACAAACTTCAAGGGGTTGGGCATTGATCCAAACATTCTCAATCCAAGGATGGATTAACCTTTCTTTTTTTGGGGGGAGTATGGTGTAGGAGCACACCTAACTCAACCCTTAGCTCTTTATTTCTAGCATGTACTAACTCTAGCCAAGTCAGAAGAGTGTGTGTGGACCTTAGAAGGTCATTTTTTTCCCTAAGATGGATATGACTAGGTCAATCCATGTCTAGATAGGTTGCTTAGTTGGTTTTCTTTAGTTGTGTGTGTGTGAGGTAGTTGGTAAGCCTCTGGAAATTCAACCAAGGCATCAGGAACTTTGGATAAGCTGCTTGGGATCACTGGCACTCAGCCTACATTTGTGCCTAGCAACCCGGCCTACATTTGTGCCTAGCAACTTAGCCTACATTGCCTAGCAACTCGGCCTACATTGCCTAGAAGCTCGGCCTACATTTGTGCCTAGCAACTCGGCCTACATTTGTGCCTAGCATCTTAGCCTACATTTGTGCCTAGCAACTCGGCCAACACTGGAGCTTGGATTTCTTTATTGTTGCTCAGCAATATTTAGCCATAGCGGCCCGCGAAAAGCAGATATTATCTTTTATGGACAGTATGGTTAGTGTAACAATTCCTAAAGAGATTCTTGTGAAGGAGTGGACTGTTAGGATTGTTTCCTATGAGAGGATGGTTACTAATAACATCCAAAAGGATTCATTTCAGAGATCTAGAGAGTAGAGATTGAAGAAAAGAGAAGCTACAGGAAATCACAGAGTTGCAGATTATTGTACTATTTTTTTTGTTTTCCAATAATGAGAAGTTGCAGATAGTGTGTTTAGTGGATATCAAGTTTCTTTGTGGTTCCTTTTGCGTGCAAGTGGATTAGTTACTTTATTTTCTATTTTGTAAGTTTTTAGTTCTTCACCCATTCTGGGTTGTAAGCAGTAATGGCCCCTCAAGATTCCTGAATCCATGGTGAGAATCATGTGTTGGGATGGAACTCGAGAGGAGCTCTTGTACATAGTTTTCTTTTTGTTTTTGATAGGAGTAGCAGCAGGTGTGAATCTAGAGATCTTACCCTAGGCGAGCTTGGAGATAGTCCGGCTAGGGAAGAGAATGAGAATAATGTTCTGAAAACATTGGTTGAATGAATCTATTTGTGTAGGTTCAGTAAGGAGGAGATGAAAAGAATTTCTATGTGGGACTGAGTCTTAAAGAGGAGGTAAAGTTGAGGGTTGCTTACCTCAGTTAGGGTTGTGAATACCCTAAGGGATCTAGGAGAAGTATCTTAGAATAGAGCCAATCTAGTTCTGTAGTAGCAACAAGACTTTTGTCCACATCATAAAGCTTCAGGAATTGTCCCTGCACTAGCAATTCCTTTATCTCACCATCACAATTCTCTAGGAAATATGATTCTTGACCATGAAAATCTTGAATTACAAAAGGGCCCATCCATAGTGACTCAAATTTACCATGTTTTCCCATCTCTTCTTTCCTAGCATTCCATTGGAGTACCATGTCATTTATCTGAAACTTTCTTTCAGTTGCTCTTCTGTCAAATAGGTACTTATATTTTTGTTGGAGCTTCAGATTCCTTTATGTGCTTCCATCCTTATTTCTTCCAATTCCACCAATTGATCCATCCTATCCATCATGGGTTCTTGCATCTCAAATTCCTCTTCTTGCAAAAACTTGTAAATAGGTAACAAATAATTTAGAGGCAATCTTGCTTGAGTTCCATAAACCATTTCAAAAGGGGACACCCCTATTGCTCTTTTTACCATTACCCTATCAGCCCATAGGGCTAACTTCAATTTTGAGTGCAAAGATTTTTTATTCTTTTCCAAAATCCTCTTGATGATTTTCATTAAGCTTTTATTGCTGGACTCAGCTTGCCTGTTTTCTTGAGGATGATATGGAAAAGAGTAGGATAAAATAATGTCATAATCTTCACAAAAGTCCTTAAACTCCTCAGATCTAAAACACATGGCATTATCCATGATTAACTTAGTAGGCACACCAAACTTGGTCAAAATATTATCCATTAAGAAATCACTTACTACCTTGTTGGTTTCCTTATTGGATGGGATTGCCTCTATCCATTTAGTGAAATAATCCATAGCCACAAGAATCCAATTGTGGCCTCCACTTGACTTTTCTGTAAATTCACCAATTAAATCAATGCCCCACTAGGCAAAAGGTGCTTCCACAGTCATTGGATTCAAAAGAAATGCTCCTGAAAATTTTATTTTAGAAGAGAACCTATGGCAAGGCTCACACCTTTGTACAAATTTCTGAGTATCTTTAAAGAGAGAGGGCCAGTAAAAACTAGCTCTGATTATTTTATGAGATGTGGTTTTTGCAAAGTAATTCCCCCCATGCACACCATTGTACATTTCATTCAAAACTTTCTTAGATTGTGATTCATCTAAAAAAAATAGTAAGATCCCATCTATGTTCTTCCAAAACAAATCACCTTTTATTAACACATACCTTTGAGCCTGTAGCTTAAGAGTCCTTTTTTGAGTATCTGATATGTGCTCTGGACATTTTGCATTTTTCAGGAAAAATACAATATCAGTATACCATGGCTGCAATTCTATGCTAGTGCAATTCATATTTACTGTATGTACATTGTTGACTTGAGCCAATTCCATGTTTGTGTCAGTTAATAATTTTTCCAAACCTAGACCTCTAACCAATTTGGTAACTTGAATTTCCAGGTTGAACTTTTGAATCCTGTTAATTCATCAGCATCTCTTTCCAGTGACCTTAGACTGAGAAAATATATCTTTTAATTTAGTGTGTGGTACATAAGTAGCTATTCTTGCACAAACTAAATAAGGTCTAAAAACTTTCACTGCTATGACCAAAGCATAAGCCTGTTTTTCCATTATCTCATAATTGAGTTATGTTGCTTGCAGAGACTTATTGAAAAATTCTATGGGATGTTAAATTCCTTCATCATCCTCATGCAATAGAACTATAGAAATGGTGTGAAATGAAGAAAGAGAAAATAGAGAAAAAGTTTTTTTCATAATCCAGAGATCTCAACATTGGTGCTTGTTGAATAGCCATCTTTATTTCATCAAAAGATGACTGAGCTTCCTTGTCCTATTCAAACTTAGCATTTTTCTTGAGTAATTTAACAATGGGTTTGACTATTTTAGCAAAATTTTCAATGAATCTCCTTACAAGGTTTAATTTTCCAAGGAAAGACTATACACCTTTGATTTTTTTAGGAGGAAAAGATTTGTTAATGGCTTCTACTCTTTCAAGGTCAATTCTAACACCTTCCCTTGACACTATATGTCTGAATAACTTACCCTCTATCATAGAAAAGTGACATTTCTTTGGGTTCAATGAAATCCCACACTCCAAATCTTTAGTAAAAATTGTCTCCAAGTGTTTACAATGATCTTCAACTTTTTGGGAATACGCAGTTAAATCATCTTGATAAATCACCATAATTATATGTACAAACTCTTTAAAAGCCAGATCCATGGCTCTCTGGAAGTTAGCTCCTACATTCATCAAAATAAATGGTATTCTCACATAGACATACGTACCCCATGGGGTAGTAAATATTGTTTTAAACTATTCAGACTCCTAAACCAGCACCTGGTTGTAACCAGAAAAACCATCCATCATGGACAGAATCTCACAACCGGTAACTCTTTGTAACATTGCCTCCATGTTTGGCAAAGAATAATTGTCTTTTAGAGAAGCTACATTGAGGTTTCTAAAGTCAACACATAATCTGATGTCCCCATTCTTTTTTCTGACTGGGCCATGATTAGACACCCAAGAAGAATGCCTGATTGGCTTTATGATCCCAGCCTCTCTGAGCTTTGTTAACTCCTGCTGCATTTTGGGGGCCAAAACTAGATTGATTGGCCTCTGCTTTTGTCTAAAAGGTTTAATATTAGTTTTTAATGGGATTTCATATTGGAAGAGATCTTCCCTATAAGCATTAAGGTCTTCATAAGATCAAGGAAAAACATGTTTGAACCTCTTCAGCAAGATGATCAGATTTTCTCTCACATGGGGTACCAGCTTCTTTCCAATATATAAAATCTTAGGAGCATATTATGATCCCAAGTTTATCTCCTCAAATTCATCCAATTTGGTTGCAGACTTTTGGCACATATGACTATCATTATCAGTAAACAATCCTTCCAATTGAGTTAATCCTTTAGGGATTTCATTTGTCTACAACTGTAAAATTTCATTACCAAATATAGTTTCTTTCCCATCAACAACCTCTCTAAAATTATTACAATCAATGATCTGGCCTTCAAAATTGTCTATGCATTGAATGAATGTAAGGATATCTTCATCATTTTTAGAAACCTGCTAGTTATATACATTATCAGGGATAGAAGGTCTGGCTTTAGTCTCCACAATAGATAATCCAACCAGTGTTAAGTCGTCATTTTTCAAAGCCACATTTGCCAAAAAATCTGCCATAATATTTTTAGATCTTTCTACCCACTCAATGGAAAATGCATCGAAGAACTCAATGCTATCCCAAACAGCATGCTTATACTATTTTAGTCTATCATTTTTAGCAGCATATTTTGATCTAATTTGTGATATGGCTAGCTCTGAATCTCCAAAAACTCTCAATAACGTAATGCCATGCTTAATTGCAATTTCTAATCCCAACAATAATGCCTCATTCTCAGTTGTATTATTTGTACATTGAAAGGCCAATAGAAATGAGTATTTGAAGGTAATACCTGATAGAGAGACAAACAAAACACCAGCTCCTAATCCTTCTTTCGAGCATGCACCATCAAAATACATTTTCCATAATCCATTTTTCTACAATTCTGATTCTTCTACTATAGGGTCTGTATTTCTTAGCTAAGGATGGATCTTTTCAACTCTAAAATTTTGCATATCTACGTCCACAAAGCAATTTAGCCTGTTTGGTTCAATTTTTTCAACATAAATAGGAGCTCTAGGCTCTTGCAATAATTTATCTTCTTTCCCATTTACAAAAATAGTAGCAAAGGACAAATCCAACTGTACATGTCCTCCAATAGCTGCAGCACACTGCCTTTATAAAAGTATCCCATAATGAGGTAGTGAATCAACAACAACAACATCTATTTTAAAAGTGACCTCAGGGTATGCAGCAAGTTTTACTTCTATTCCTTCTAGAGTTCCTACTACAGGTACTTCCCTATTTTTCATGGCATAACATTTACCAAAAGAAGTATCCACCTTTAAACCCAATTGTTTCATGACAGTGTAAGTCATCACATTAGTAGCAGCTCCTGAGTCTATCATACAGTTCTTCAATAACATATTATTTACAAGGAGTGTCACATAAAAAGGGTCAATTTGGAAATATTCCTGGGTGATCACACTCCCGACATAGATTTGGGTTTCATTTTTCTCTCCCTTACTCTCCCATTTTAAAATATTTACATCAGGGATGTCTGGTAAGGCTGAAAGTAATGAGAAGGCAACTTCTCAGTGTTCTTTTATCTTTAGCATTTCAACTAAGGGGATAGATACTTTCATTTGAGATAATTCTTGTTTCATATCAAAGGTTGGAAAATTTAACACAGTCTCAGAAATATCTTTACCCCTTTTGAAAGGAGTTTCCTTAAGCTTTTCTTTGTCCATTTTTTGTGTAGGTTCTTCACTGGTAACTTATTTGATAAATAGTGAACCAAGCTTGCTTTTCCCACCATCAACTTGTCTATTTCTAAGGGGATAGGAACTTCTTATTTCATTCATTGTAGCTATGGTAAGAGATCCCACTTCCTCATCCTTGGTTATCCGAAGTTGAACACGCTCCAGTTTAGTGTTTGCAACATTGACTGTGTACTGCATATTTCCTTGTGACTCATCTTTTGATTCAACATTGTCATCTTCAATAGTAAAAGGAGGCATGGTATCAGAACTTTTATTATCATTTTGGCTTTCTTGTTTTCCATTTTTTCCATGTGGCTTTTTCCATACTTGAGCAACTGCACACTGAAAAAGGGAATGAGGCATATTGCAAGCAATACACCAGGGATTATCCTCAACATTGTGTGTATTTTTTTTTTTTAATGGATCAAGAACATCCCTATTCTTTGCATTGCTTATTTCCTCTGGCACAGGCTTACCATGTTTCCAGTTAGTCTTATAAGGAAAATCCTGTAGCCTGTAATATTTCTCTTGCCTCTGATACTATTGTCTATTATTTTGGAAACCCTTTTCATTCTTATCAACCTTCGTGGCCAGATATTTTACCACAATTACCAGTGCATCCATTTTATCCTCCTCCTTTGTATTTTTAGTGGACTGTCCTTTTGACTCTTTCCAGAGCCTTGTATCATCTCTTTTTCCAATCTTGCTAGAGGCCCTTCTGTTGCTCTCTATATTTATGGCCAATTAATAAGCATCCCTCATAGTATGAGGATCTTTATCTCTCAATAAATAAGTTGTCTTTCCATCAAGAAAATTGCAATATGTGGTTAGGCAAACATTCTCATCCAACCTCAAAACTTGAAATAATTTTTCACATATCCTTTTGAAATCTTATGTTAAACTCAGCTATGCTCTCATTTTGAAATTTATTCAAGTTGTTGAATTAATTCAACATGAAGCAGGAATTTATCTTGTCACCATATTTCTCTTTGAAACTTCTAACAAACTCATCCCATGAATAAATATTTTTATTAGGAAAACCTCGGTACCAATCTCTTGCATCTTCAATCAGAGATTGAAAAAACAATTTCATCACTACATCCTCATCTCCAATCTCTTAATCATTGATTGTATCTGTGAAAACTTTTAGATGCTCCTCACTTGTTATGGCATTATTCCCACTGAACTTGGGAATCTTATCTTTGATCTCATTAGGAATAGGATTTGGTTGGCCATGGATTCCATCAAATAAAATTTTCCTATATCTTTCCAAATGAATAGGTCTTCTCTAAAAATTTGTGCCAATATTATGGCCACTATTTCCAGTTCTTACAATTTGGTGACCAATACTATTGTTCAATCCACTCCCTCCTAACTGTGATGCAACTCCTTGAGTTGCACCCCATGTCTAGGCATTTGTATTAGAACTACTATTTTGAATCCTAGAAGTAGATCCCGACATGGTTTGAGTAGCTGCAATGGTGTTATTTGGTACATCGGTGTGAATGGAAGAACTCAAGAAAGAAATCTTTCTTTTCATCTCTACAGTGGCAGCTTCTAATTCTACCTTCTTTAGCTGCTTTGCAATATCATCTTTGACCTTTATAGCCTTTTCTAACTCCATATCAAGTGAGGACATTTCCTGAGATACACCTTCTTCAATTTTAGGCTCATAAAATTTAATGCCAGTAAGCTTTTGTTTTCCTTTATCAACATCGGTCTGTCTGGCATTAGTTGCTGATACATCTTGTGAAGAGTTTTGAGGCTCTTTTAGAAATAAATGAGAGGGGGGGTGAATTAATGGCCTCAAAAATTAATCCTTAAATCAACCCTTAAAACTTATAACCACTAATTATATCTCTAGTTATCATATGTCCTACAAGATGAAAGCCTTCAAATACTTTAATCAATTTTCTACTTGTCAGATTGATTTTTTAATCTCTCTTCTGTATGATTACCAATGAGCAGTTAACTATTTATCAAAACACAGTAAATATGCAGAGTATACCGAAAAATCTAGAATTGCATATATGTGAAATGTAAAATAGTAAAGTAATAAAACATAAACACATAACACAAATTTTTAACGTGGAAACCTTGTTAAGGGAAAAAACCACTGGGACCGGTACCCCAAATTTTCACTCTTCTGAAGTGAGATCTATTAGGATCCAACCCTATTAAAGGTTACAAACACACTGTTAGGTGTGACCTTGTTAGAGGATTTAGAAATAGTTTGTCAACTAGTATCTGGCATCTAATGCTACCATCCTTGATCAAATACTCACTTGGCCTATCAATAAGTATCGGGCATATCCAATGCTACTTTTGTGATCAAACTTTTTGATACTCCTTGGGATGTATCTCAATTGTAAAATACTTTTAAGTCCTCGGTTAAGAGGCTTTATGCTTCAATGGCTAAACTGAAACACTAATGATCTATTCATACATACAACTCAATTGCAGATTTTCATATCTATTGTAATTCCATTACCTCTCCGATCAATATAATCACTTATGTCTTTGCTCCACATTGTTCTTCTTTGCGATGCTTGTCTCATTGTTCGTTGGTGTCTGCAGAATCTACCTCTTTCCTCAGCTTGTTGATCAGGACTAAAAGAAGACTTTCTTCTCCTTCAGATTCTCTTTAGCATCTTTCCTCTTTTCTCTTGTTCACCCCACACACCCCATTCATAATAAATTGGGTTTGTCTCTATATAGACATGATTTCCCCTTTTCTTGGCTTTCTTGATTCTTGGCATGTTCCCCAATTCTTGCCAATAGATTTTAAAGCAAACTCCTGATTTATCTCAAAGAGATCTTACCAACTGGAAAAATTAGCTTTAAATCAATTACTTATCTCCGGCTTTATTTGGATGATTAAAAAAATGATAAGTATCTATTATGTCTATCTTTAGCTTCTTGACAGCTAAGAAATTTGTCTTTTATGTCGGTCAACACTTCAGGTAGTCATCAGTGATAACGGACTATTCCGTCGATGTGACTTCAGTTATCATCAGGATCTCCATCCTTGAATTTTTTGTCAGGCAATACTGAAATTGTGTTCATCGGTTTACTCTATGTTTTGCTCGTCGGGAAACACTGTAACTTTTCTCATCAGTAATGATGTACATTGGCTCGTTGGGTAACACTGTGACTCTGCTCTTTTACTCTGACCATCGGTGTGCACTCCCTCAGTGTATGTAGTCACTTAGTGAATACTTGACTTGTATTCATTACTGATAGCATAGACTTGATTCATCGGTTATTTGAAGTCTTTGGTAGTATTTCCATGACCATACAGATTATATCAAGTTGACATCAATGACAATACAATACATTAACTGATTTAATGCCTTGCATGATCATCAACTTAATATCTTCAAACATTCAATCAGTTACATATCATTAATCTCTCCCTTTGGCATTGATGGCAACATACTACATTATCATACTATACTATCACTAATACAATATGAAATATACAGTTTCATCAAACTTTTCTAATGTAACTATTACAAATGTCTGACTTTTGGTAAGCTCAAATAGCTTTTATATGATTCTTGCAACTTTCTTTCTATCTTCAATCCCTTCACTAGATAGATATAGAATCTTTCTTTCTCTGATGTGATGTGTTCTCCTTCTGTGTCAAACTCTCTCCCTTTGACTATTCTCCTTTCTTGTGATGTCTCTTGTCAACATTTCACTTTAATTGTGTGTACTCTCCCTTTCTTGTTACATTCTCATTTTGGATACTTCGATGGATATGATCTCTCCCTGAGTTTGATAATCTTTGTATGATAATGAGATATCTCTCTCCCTTTGACAGCAATGCCAAACAAACATCTTTTCAAATAGATATTTGACAATAGTGTCAAGTGGATCCTTCCTTTTCATAATATATTCCTTGAATTTCCCAATCCATCGATAATAACTCTGGTGCTCAGAGTAGATAAATACCTTGTTGTGTATAGATGTATCATTGAAGTTCATTTCTCTGCTTGCATCAACATGAATGATATTCTGATAATATGTAGGCTGATGTAGCCTTCTAGTCATCTTACTGACCAATAGAAAAGGGTCTGACCCCTATTCTCTTTCTCAAGTATTCAAATGCATCCTTGGGTAGTGGTTTGGTGAAGATATCGACCAATTGTTCCTTTGATTTTGCATACTCAAGTATCACCTCCTTTGCCTGAACTTGTTCTCTCAAATAGTGATACTTGATGGCAATATGCTTTGTTTTAGCATGCATGACTGGATTCTTGGAAATATTTATTGCACTTGTATTATCACAATAGATAATTACTGGTTCTAAAATTTTCATATGCATACCTTCTAGTAATTGTTTGATCCATGCAATCTTTGAGCAGTTTGCAGCAGCAGCAACATACTTTGCTTCTACAGTAGACTGAGAGCTGCATCCTTGCTTCTTGTTGATCCATGTGACAATTCTATCACCCATAAAGAATTCTCCTCTAGTTGTACTATTTTGTTCATCAATATTTTCAGCCCAATCAGTGTCGGTAAAAACCTTAAGTTCAAATTTTCCTTCTCTCTTATACCATAAGCCATATTACTTGGTATTCTTTAGATATCTTAGGATTCTATTCACAGTAATCATATGTGATTCCCTGGGATTAGCAGAAAATATTGCAACTATTCCTACTGCATGTGCAATATCTGGTCTAGTGTGTACAACATACATGAGTTTTCCAATGATTAATCTGTACAAAGTTTGGTTTACCTCTGATGACTTGTCCTCCTTTGTCAGCTTACATCCAGTTTCCATTGGTGTTCCAACTAGTTTGGATTCTTCCTTCTTGAATATTTTTAGTACTTCTTTGATGTACTTGGATTGTTTAATGAAAATACCTTCATCTTGTTGCATGATTTGTAGACCAAGAAAGAACTTGATCTCTCCAAACATAGACATCTCAAACTCTTTGCTCATTTCATTTGCAAATGATTTTCATAGAATATCATTTCCTCCAAATATGATGTCATCAACAAATATCTCAGCAATCAAAATGTTAGCATCAGTATCTTCCTTTAAATAAAGATTACTGTTTTCACTAGTCCTTACAAATCCAATACTTATAAGATATGAATGAAGTCTTTCATACCAGGCTCGGGGTGCTTGTTTCAATCCATACAGGGATTTGTGTAGTCTACATACCATATCCCTCTTGTCTAGATCAACAAACCCTTCTAGTTGTTCAATGTGTACCTCTTCTTCAAGTATTCCATTTAGGAATGCAGACTTGACATCCATTTGATATACCTTGAATCCTTTACATGTAGCATAAGCAAGTAATATTATTACTCCTTCTAGTCTAGCAACTGGTGCAAAGGTCTCTCCATAGTCAATTCCTTCTTCTTGTGCATACCCATTGCATACTAGTCTTGCTTTATTTGTGGTGACTTCTCCATTCTCATTCAGCTTATTCCTGAATATCCATTTTGTATCGATGACATTCTTTTCATATGGTCTTGGTACAAGTGTCCATGTCTTTTTTTCTCTATCTTCTCAATCTCTTCATTCATAGCACTTATCCATTCATCATCATCTAGTGCAGCATTGACAGATTTGGGCTCATAATCACAAATAAGACATCTTGTATTTAGAGACTTACTTTTTTTTCTCATACCAGCCTTTTTATCTCCTATGATCTAGTTCTATGGATGGTTCCTTCTAACATATATTGCAAGTATAGGTTCAGCTCTTTGTCTATCTTCTTGATCATCATTTTTTTCTCCATTCTATTCTCCATCACTTTATGCATCATCTTGAGAAATATTCTGATCGTCGGTATTTGCAGCTTGATGCTTGGGTGCAATGATCTATTGCTCGGGAGCTCTACATTGTTGATTGGGTAGAGTGTCAGGTTCCTCATTGTAAGAAAACCTATTGTGGTCCTCTAGTTCTTTAGTGCTTTCCTTTTCTTTTTTCTCTGCAAATTCATCTATCTTTACATTTGCACTTTCAACAATTTTGTTAGAGGCTTTGTTTAGACATTTATAAGCCTTTCTCTTGGTAGAATACCCTAGAAATATTCCTTCATCACTCTTGGAGTCAAGTTTTCCATTTCTATCATCTTTTAAGATATAACATTGACTTCCAAAAAATTTGAAATAACTTACATTTGGTATGTATCCATACCATAGCTCATAAGGTGTCTTTTTGGTGTTCTTCAATTGTACTCTGTTCAATGTGTAAATAGCAGTACTGACAGTTTCCCTCCAGAATATTTAGGTGATCCATTTTTCTATCATCAGTGTCCTTGCACAATCAACTATGGATATGTTCCTTCTTTCAGCAATTCCATTTTGTTGTGGTGTTCTCGGTGCAGAGACCTATCTTCTGATTCCATGCTCATTACAAAAGTTAGTGAATTCATCTAAAATAAATTTCCCTCCTCTATCTAATCTTAAGCATTTTAACTCCTTACCACTTTGTTTCTCAACCATTGCCTTATACCATTTAAACATCTTAAATGCTTCAGATTTATCTTTTAGAAACATTACTGTTATCATTCTAGAGTAATCATCAACAAAGAGAATAAAATATCTATCTCTATAATAACTCTTTCTCCTCATAGGTCCAAATAAATTAGTATGGACTAATTCTAGAATGGAATCAGATGTATGGGTTTTTCTTTTAAAACTAAACTTTGTCGTCTTACCTTTTTGACAATTCTTACACATGATGTTGTCAGGCTTGGTCATCATCGGTAAGCCTCTGAAATTTCTCTTTTTTCTAATCTTTATCATGTTTTCAAAGTTCACATGACACAATCTTTTGTTCCACAACCATATGTCTTCATTTGTAGCAATCAAAAAAGTGGTTTTAGTATCATTCAGATAGAATAGGTTACCTTTTGTCTGCTCACCGGTACCAATCAGATTTTATGATTTATTGAAGATCTTTGCCTTTTTATTTTCAAATTCTACTCTGTGACCTGAATCATTCAACTAAGAAACACTCAATAGATTATAATTCAATCCATTTACCCAATAAGAATTTTCACATTTTATCTAGTTATTCAACACTATATTTCCTCTACCTTCAACTGGACAATGTGTGTCATTACCCATTCTTATTGAACCACCTTTGTAGTACTCAAAAGTCTCAAAATTTTGCTTATCATCGGTCATATGGTGAGTGAAGCCACTATCTATGATCCAGACATCATTTTTACTAACTTTAGATATGAGTGTAATTTCTACATACCTTTCTTCATTATCATCTAAATCATATTTTACTGCCACAAACACCATCTTGATGTCTTCATCAGATTTGGTTTCAGTATCATCATCTTTGCATTTTTCTAGGTAACTAGCCTTCTTTCCTTTGACCTTGTAGTCTCGGGAATCTCTTTTTTCTGATTTTTGGTAGCTTCTATAATCACCTTTGTCAGACTTTTTTTCAAATGATCTGTCATTACTTTCATCATCTTTTCTTCTATTAGGACATCTTGCAGCAAAGTTTCCAATCTCTTTACAATTAAAACAAACAAGTGGTAATTTACCTTTGTATTTACCTTTGCCTCTTTGCATTCTTCTAGCCATAAGTGCTTCAATTTCATCAAGATCTTCTTCTTCACTTTCACTATCACTATCTTTTCTCATAGTGTGTTTATGACTTGATTTATTATTCTCATAGAATTTTTGAATGCAGACTCTATGTTTGGTAAGACACTATTATCAAAATTATTCATCTCAAATGAAATCAGTGTTCCAATCAAACTGTTTAGAGTAACATTGGTATTTTCTACTGCTCTCATTTCTTGAATGGTAGATACTCTAATAGCATAAGTAGGCAGTAAGGTTCTTAGAATTTTACTTACCACTGTATCTTCTTCTAGTATAGCTCCAAATCCTCGTATAGAATTGACTACCTCTTTGATTCTTGTGTTGTACTGAGTGATGTTTTCACCGTCTTTCATTTTGAGATCATTAAACTTTCCTCTAAGGCTTTCTACCTTGGCTCTCAAAACATTTTTGTCACCACCATGTACAAGCATCAATTTGTCCCACATCTTCTTTGCACTCTTGCAAATTTTGACATCTTCAAATTTACCATCAGAGAGTGAGGAAGAAAGCTCTATCATCATTTAATTGTGCTCATGCTTCTCTCTCAATTTTTCAACTGTTGGTGCTCCTGTGGGTAACACATATTCAGCATCTAAGTATTGAGTAACATCATTACCAAAACTTGATAAGTGGAGTCTTATTCTGCTCTACCATGAAGAAAAATTATCTTTGTTCAACTTGGGCACATCTTGTGATCTTTAGCTTAGGTCTTGAAACCTTCCTTCTAAGAAGACAAGCTCTGATACCAATTGTTAGTAATAATTGATAGGGGGGGTGAATCAGTGGCCTCAAAAATTAATCCTTAAATCAACCCTTAAAACTTATAACCACTAATTATATCTCTAGTTATATTTTATCCTACAAGATGAATTCCTTGAAATACTTTAATCAATTTTCTACTTGTCGGATTGCTTTGTTAATCTTTCTTCTATATGATTAATGATAAGCAGTTAACTATTTACTGAAACACATTAAATATGCAGAGTATACCGATCAGTCCAGAATTGCATATGTGAAATGTTAAAAAGTAAAGTAATAAAACATAAACACATAACACATGGATTTTTAACATGGAAACCCTATTAAGGGAAAAAACCACTAGGACCGATACCCCAAATTTTCACTCTTCTGAAATGAGCTCTATTAGGAGCCAACCCTGTTAAAGGTTACAAACACACTGTTAGGTGTGACCTTGTTAGAGGATTTAGAAATAGTGTATCAACTACTATCTGCCATCTAATGCTACCATCCTTGATCACACACTCACTTGGCCTGTCAATAGGTATCAGGCATATCCAATGCTACTTTTGTGATCAAACTTTTTCATACTTCTTGGGATGTATCTCAATTGTAAAAGATTTTAAGTCCTACTCAGTTAAGAGGCATTATGCTTCAATGGTTAAACTAAAACACTAATGATCTGTTCATACGTACAACTCAATTGTAGATTTTTAGATCTATTGTAAGTCCATTACCTCTCTGGTCAATATAATCACGTATACCTTTTCTCCACACTATTATGCTCTGTGAAGCTTGTCTCACTATTCATCGGTGTCTGTAGAATCTAGCTCTTTCCTTAGCTTGTTGATCAGGACTAAAAGAAGGCTTTCTCCTTTAGATTATCTTTAGCATCTTTCCTCTTTCCTCTTGTTCACCCCACACACCTCATTCATAATGAATTGAGTTTGTCTCTATATAGACATGATTTTCCCTTTTCTTAGCTTTCTTGATTCTTGGCATGTTCCACAATTCTCGCCAATAGATTTTAAAGGAAACTCCTAATTTATCTCAAAGAGATCTTCTTTCCAACTGCACAAATCAGCTTTAAATCAATTACTTATCTCCAGCTTTATCTGGATGATTAAAAAAATGATAATTATTTGTTATGTCTATCTTTAGCTTCTTGACAGCTAAGCATTTTGTCATTTTTTAAACTCTTTGTTCTGTCAGTCAACACTTCAGTTAGTCATTGGTGATAACTAACTGTTCCATCAGTGTGACTTCAATTTTCATCGGTATCTCCATCCTTTTCTTTTCTTTCGAGAAATACTGAAATTGTTTCCATCAGTTTACTATGTGTTTTTCTCATCGGGAAACACTGTAACTTAGCTCGTCAGTAATGCAGTGCATTAGCTCATCGAGTAACACTGTGACTCTGCTCTTTTACTCTGACTGTCAGTGTGCACTCTATCGGTGTATCTAGTCACTTAGTGAATACTTGACTTGTATGCATTACTGATAGAATAGCCTTGATTCATCGGTTCTTCAAAGCCTTTGGCAGTATTTCCATGACCATAAAGATTATATCAAGTTAACATCAATGACAATACAATACATTAATTGATTTAATTCCTTGCATGATCATCAACTTAATATATTCAAACATTCAATCAGTTCCATGTCATCAGGCTCAAGCTATTTTTTATTCTCATAATTGATAACTTGCCTCAATACAAGGCCCCTATCTCCATAATCACTTTTCTTAAGTAAGTGTTCTCTCTCTTGACATTCCTTTCTTAGGGTATCTACATCACCAAAAATTTCTTTATTCAAACCATGGAATCCTTCATTTTCACCCTGAGCTACCAATTTTAGTTGGGCAACCTGTTTCTTCAAACCTTCCCTCTCAGTAATGGAAAAAATAATTTTCTCTTCTCTAGACTTATCATTTTTATGTTTGATAAGCATCAATTCTTTTAATTCCCTTTTCAAAAGGTCATTGTCCCTGAGGACTTCTTCAATATCATAACTAGAAGAGTCACATATATTCATCAAATTATCCCCCCTTTGGTCTTCCAATCGTTCATAAGGGATATCTGCTGAGCTTGAGGAAAAATTCCCCTTGTATTGGGTCAATTTTCCCTCCTTTTATTGTAATACACCCTTTGGTACTAGAGTATCAAAAATATCATTATAATAACCCATGGTCTTAGACTCGAGATTCAAAGGTTTAGCAATATCTATCTTGGGAATAGTACCTAAAGGCTAACTTGGACCTATAGATCTAGGTTTCCAAGAGGTTTTATTATGAGAATCTCCCTTCCTAGAATGATTTCTTCTAGGATTTTTAGAAACTTCACTCTCTAATACTGCTTGAGAGTGGTCTTTTGTGTATGTCTTTGCATTCCTCATCCTATTTAGAATGAAATTTCACAACACTTGATCTACTAATGTTCCCCTTAGAAACAATACACCCAAATACTAAGAGTCGCCACCCAAAAAGTTTTGAGAATAAAATAAATAAAAATTCACTTTAACAATTTAGAGGATATGACAATGATCTATGACATACAACTTGTGATTTCAAAAACTAGATTTCAAGGATTCAATACATATGAAACAAGACTTTCAAACTAACCTTTACACGCATTCCTTGAAATATCCCTAGTAGAGTTTCCATTTTCTGTTAGTTCATTTTCTTGTTGATACATGAAATGCTTGAATTAAGCTTGCTCTATTTGTCCCAACACTGATCAAGGGAAGATACAAAATGATAGAAATAGGGTTTTGAAGCCCTCCGCACTTTGAGTTCCACAAACTTAGGTGGGATAACCCTTCTGACTTAGAATAGTCAAATCATAATACTATTCCAGCAGATATAAAATGGAATTACAGCTACTAACCTCTGTAGCATTTATTTGACAAATTAAACATAATGGCAAAGATTCATTTTAATAGTGATAGTCACTTATTCCAATTCAAAATAGACCAATGCTTTATCCTAAGGTATGGAGTCACTCTGGATCTTCACAGCCAACTGGTATGAACATAAAATTTAAGACAACCACAGATCTAAACACATAATAGATATACCTTATACATCCACCCTCATATTTATGCCAAAATAATCATCAGATTCATTAAACATCCCAAGTTTCACTGAAATATCCCTAAGGCAATTAAATCTTTGCTTGAAAGAAACCCTAAGACAATTTCAAAATCTGCCTGACAGACATATAAATTGAACAATCCTTAAACACTCGATTTAAACAAAACTCAAAACATAATAATGAAGACAAATACTCATCATAAGCTCAGAAACTATTGATGGATTCTCATTTGTATTCATATCAAAATAGTTATTACATTCAACATAACTTTCAAAACCCTTCTCAAAATATATTGGTCTCAAACCGAAGTTTATACAATTCAATTGTATTCCCAAAATAAAAAATGGCTATCCTTTTCCCAGTAGTCTTGGAATCCTTTTATAATTAAGGATGCAACAAGATTTGAACTACCTAGGAAAGATTTACAAAATCTTGCAACAACTAAAAAAATGACAAACTAACAAATTTCTAAACAGAACATGGTTGGCACAAAATATGCGAAGTCTGAACAGAATTAGTTGTTGTTTTTGAAAATATCCTTCTATCCTTTCAGCTTCACCTCCCATTTGTTCACTTCTTTGGCGATGGGCCAATCAAAAGTATTCTCTTGTTCCAGTTTCACCATGGCTTTAGCCCACCTGGCATCTACAGTTGTCTTTGCCTCTATGATAAAATTTGTCATGTCTATCTCAACTTTGAACAACTTGTCAATGATGCTATTGTAGTAACTAGCATCTATGTCTTTCTCAATGTTGTGTTTGACATCATCAACTTTTAATATCTCATCAAATTCTCTTTCCCAATCTAGTTGTGGTTATAAATTTTGGGAACAAGTGGAGGGCATTGATCACTAAATAACTGCAACTTATTATTTATCAGCTCATTCTTACCATTGAAGAAGGCATAAGTATCATTCAAAAAATTTATAATTTCAATGGTGTTAGATAATTTTTCAGGAAAATCATCATTGTATAGGATCATTGTTTTCAATTTGTCCATCACCCTGCTTTTTCCTGACCAAAACTTGAAAGTTGGCTCAAGAAATATCATGGCTTCTACAAATGTCTTAGAAGCTTTTTGTAACACTCCATATAGATTGTACACCATCTCAGTATTTTTCTTCAAAGCATTGACCCTATGTTTTAGGATAGAAAGGATGATAGGAACTGAATTATCAATGTTGTGCTCTGATAACTCCTTTGTTTTACCCTTTTCTGGTACTAAATCATCTCCTATCTGAGTTGCTTCTTCTATCTTTTCTTTCTCAGCCACCTGCGGAATTTCCTATGTTCTCTTTTTATCCAACTCTTTCTTCAAATTCTGTATTTCTTTCTCCAAAGTGTAATTATGCACCATAACCTCTACATGTTTCTTGGTCAAAGCCATCATCTGACCAAAAACAATTGCATACCTTTTGGACAAGTCTTCTATTTTTTCCAAGTTCATAAAAGATACTTGGGTCATGAGTTGGGCAATCTCAGTATCACTAGTATTCTATAGGTTCCAAATCATCCTATCTTCCCTTTTCTCTTCTCTAACGTTCAAAACCAGAGGCTTGTGTGTAGTAGGAGCAAGGGACCAAATAGCCAGAGTTTTAGATTTAGGATCAAATCTTGATCCTTTTAATACATCACCTATCTCAAATTCTATCTTGAACATAGGATTTTCCATTCTCCTTATTTGGTTGATGATAAAGGTAGATTGCAGATCCCAGTCAGGCATTAGTAGCATTCCACTATTCTACACCAAGATTCTTTCTTTTTCTAAAGTTATTATTTTACTTTTAGGCTCATACTCCAGAAGTGTCCTTATAATCTCTTCATTCTTTTCTTCTTGTCCTTCTTCTGCTATCAAATTCTGCCTCAAATCTTGTTGTTTCAGTTTAATCAAGAAACTCTTGAATTCTTCTGATTTGATAAAATCGTCATCCTTGATGAACTCACTAGCCATCATTATCCTTTCATCAATCTATGTATTTAGAATCAATTCATTCTCTCCATAAGCTTCATCCTCTGGTACTTTCTGGAATTGTCTCCTGATTTTTCTAAAGTATTTTCCTTGTTCTTTTAATACTTCCTTGGCTATGCTCTTTTTATCTTGCATCATTCCATGCTCTGTTTTTTATTTCTTTATAGGTTGTTCCCTAGCAGAAGTGGCTTCTTCACCAGCCTCTTCTTATTATTCTCCATGATGTTTCTCAAACTGTTCCATATATTCATCATCATGAAAAGCTACTGTATGGGGAGATCCCTGAGACTGTGTATCTTTTGCATTATAATTTGGCACTTATGCCTTTAGGGTGTCATATGCCTCTAGCATCTTGTCAATTTTCTACAAGTATGGGGTGTCAAGGAGAAATCCAGAGAAAGAATTATCTAATTCTTTCCATTCAGCTTCAACTCTAATTAGATATTTCCATTTTCTTCTCCTTTCCTAAACCTCAACTTTTCTTACCCTATTCCTAACAACATCTTCCTCATCTAAAGGTTCATGATCTCTCACATGTTGCCAAGGAGTCAAATTCTTCAGAGTTGTCTTAATGAATTATTCTGGACCAAGTGTAATACCTACCCCTTTGTCTATCTTCCTGTGTCAGTTTCTGATCTCTTTTAGACCATAGTATGTATGTGTTAGCTCTTTCAGGTGATTTTAAGGATATTCATGCGTTACTTTTTAGTATGTTATTGATCCATTATCATCATGTTGTATCTTTTATGTATATGTGATTTAAGGTTATTTAATGATGCTTATGTATATGTTAGGATTTCATTTCGGTTATGGTTTGTGATAATACTTACCTTAGATTTATATGCACATGGATCATTGTATGTTTTCATTTCTGTTTGATGTGCTTGGTATGGTATGGGACAGAGTCATAGTTACTTTCTTTGGCGAGATCCACACGATAACCTAGTCTCAACCATTGTCTGCCAGATGATATATGTATGCATGTTCATCTTTGTAATGACAGGTTTGCAGGTACCGGGCTACGTCTTCCCTGAATTGGCAGGATTAAGCATGCCTTATCGCATTAATCTCAATGGTAAGAGAGGGGAGATAGTTTTAGGTCCAAATCATATCCTAAACCAAATTGTCCTAGTTAGTGGACAAGTATCTATTTTGACTACCCTGACCAAATTCGTATAGTTGATAGGAATTCGTGTATCCCTTTCCTTGATCATGTCTGATTTTGCTTGTTTTCAGTTTCAGGTACTTGACATGATTATGTGGGTGATATATCATGTTATTTATTTAATTGAATATTATTGTAATTAATTATTAAATATAGGGTATTTAATTAATTGAAAATTAAATTAAATACCTATGTTTAATTGAAAGTTTAATTTAAAGTGCAATTATTGAATATTAATATTTAATTGAAAATTAGAGTAAATATGCTTTTATGCTTAATTAAATAACTAAATATTAAGTTGCATGGAATATGGTGCTTTAAATATTTAAGTTATTTAAATTGATATTTTATTAATTACATGTGCAAATTTTTGCTGAAAATATATTTTCAAACTCAAGAGATCTCAACTTGAATTTAGGAGTCAAAGTTGAGTTGTGCAAGTAATTAGATATTTTAATTATTAATTGTTATTTTCTTTCAATTTTGGAGAGGAGTCCTTTTAGGAGTT
>MU224737.1:2822684-2845790 GCA_018584345.1 Thuja plicata
TCATTAGGGTTTGCTTGATTAGGGGAAATGGATCCTCATTAGGGGGATTCTTCTCTCATTTGATCATAACAGGGTTTTGGGAGCATTTTTGGAAGCTTTGGTGTGTGCTTGGTTTTGGAGCATAATTTTGGAATTCTCCTTACTTAGATTTTGCATTGTATGTTCTTCAATAGATTTTGAGGTAGGGTCTTGTTCATGTCAATTCTGGTTTTTTTCGGATCCCTGTCTTCTATGCATCCGGAAAACTAAGAATCCTTTTTTTGGTCATTCCTTGCTTGATTATTCTGTGTGTTTGAAGTTTTCAATTGAAAAGTAATATTTTAGATCAATTTTGTGGTTTACTCAAACTTCCATGTCATATCTGTGTTTGTGGGCACAAAGGGTTTCATTTTGTAGCATTAAAATGTAAAAGGGTATTAGGGTTTTTTAAATTGAATATATTGTTGAAATGGGTTTTTCTAGGAACCTAGATCCTTAATGATTGTAGGAAAATATCTATTACCCTAGTATGGAAGTGCTGTCAAAATTTCATCGAATAATTCCTTATGGATCTCCTAGAAAATGATAAATTAAAAATTGCCTATAGTCAGAACTATAGGGAAGAGAAAAAATAAATACCCCTTTGAAAATGCTTCTTTGGAAAAATTAATTTTTAAAAAAAGGAATGCTCTCTGTTAAAAATAATACAGAGTTAATTAAAATAAATTTACACCAGTCAAATAGAAAGAAAAGAGAAAAAGACAAAAAGATATCAATCAAGGAAAAGAATTTGTTTTATTTTATATTTTTCGTATTCGAAAATAAATAAATAAAATTATAAATAAAAAAAAATTGCTATTGAAAGAGTCTTAAAAAAAAAGTTTTTGTTTTAAAAAAAAATTTAAAAAAAATGACAGGGCAGGTGGGGGCCACCATTTCCCCCACCCCCCAAGGCGCAAGGCTGGCCACTGGCGTGGCAACCAAGGCACCGGCACGGCAGCCAGAGTTGTCAGAGCGGCAGCCAAGGCGCCGGCTGGGCCGTGCCACCTATGGCCTTCCCTAAAGGAAGGGCCCGCGGGCTATTAAGGGTAGGGTGGGGTCCACGGGACCCCCCCAAATTATATTTGTTTTTTTTGGTTTCATTTTTTAATATATGTTTTATTTTTAATTTAAATTTAATTTAATTAGTTCATTTTTTTATTGAATTTTAATTTCTAATTAATATTATTTATTAATTAATATATATAGTATTAATTTTAATTTATAATTAGTATTATTTATTAATTAATATATATAGTATTAATTTTAATCTATATATCTATGCATATATATATAAATTAATAATAAATATATTTATTAGAATTGAAGCTATTAATAAAGGGTTATTTTGACAAAGTTGACGCTAAAATTTATGGATATTCATTTTAGTAAGAATACATCATATGCAAGTTGTTTAATTAAGGAAAATGGGGGAATTGATGTTTGATTAGCATTGAAGGCTTTTAAATTGTATCTTATAATTTTGTAATTATAATCGGACATTGGTAATTATTCTTAGATGTATTTATAAATTGTTGTTATAAATAGATCTATAGGAGATTTTAATGTTTTGTCAATATAGAATATTTAATTATTTCTAGATAGTAATTATACTGAGTAAGTGAATTTGCATGATTGATGATCATAAATTTGCTTATTCCTACGTTAACACCTTATTTTATTTTATGCATTCTGAATATGAGATTTATTATGCCTTGAGGTGAATTGAGTGTGTGATCAAATAAATGGTATATTGTGTGTGTTCTTCTATGTTATCATGCTTTCGGGTATCTGTTGGGCTAGATGACCCTAGGATTTAATCTAGAGGTTTTTGGGATTATACTTTCTGCATGGTATTTTATGCAATGTCGTTTGTGTTTATATGATGATGTCATAGTCCTGATTTCCTATACCCAACCTAATTCTGTTATGATGTGCTTTATGGTCTTATGAGTATACTGTGTATGTGTTTGTGGTTATCGAGAACCTATGTGCTCCTGAATGGGCAGGATGTGATTTGTGGTTATGTACATCTTCATGTTTTGATCTTGAGCCTAGGTAGGTTAACTAAGTGTATAGTGGGGAAGTGGCTTGCAATGGGGTTTCAGGACCCTAAGCGGTTACTAGGTAAACCCATTGGCAAGTTACTTAATAAGTGAAAATATAATACATTAAAGGGGTTTAAAAAGAACTAATAAGATTTCTAAGTCTCTACCCATGCCTTGAGTGTTGTCACACGATAGGATGGGAGTTGGGATCCTTGTCTACGCGAAAGGATCACCGAGCCACATAGTGTCACCTGGAGGAAAGGATCAAGAGGTACTACTAAGGTTACCTTCAAGGTTGGACTTATGTGATGACACTTCCCTATATACATCTTAGGTTATCCTACGTGTGTCAGTACTATTGGTATTGTTTAGTATTCTTGTTATGGTTTAGAGTGCTTCTAGGATCTTCCTTTGCATTGAAGTATGAGGTCATGTGTACCTTGTTTGTGTTCTTGTTGTATACCCCGTGTGATGGGCCTGTTACTATCTCCTCAACACAGTGGGAGTGGACCTTTGGTTCCAGGTGGTCGGGTGGTAGTGATTCTTATTACCATTGAGATTTCGACAGATTCTTCTTCATGCTTGGATGTTCTTTGATGCAGTTCTACCTTCTGATTTCTTTGGAGACTGGTTCAGTTTCATGAGTTGTATACTTGCAC
This sequence comes from Thuja plicata, assembly GCA_018584345.1. NCBI lineage: Eukaryota > Viridiplantae > Streptophyta > Pinopsida > Cupressales > Cupressaceae > Thuja > Thuja plicata. The sequence continues at coordinate 2,825,410 of MU224737.1, forward strand.
CATATGTGTATATTGGTTACCATCCTTTCGAAGGATGTATTGTATTGTAATGTTATGTATTATTGCATACCCTTCCGCATGTGTAGTGGATGTTGATTTAGTTGTATATGTGATCTTATTATATGAGATGTATATTATTGGATTCTGTTGATGTATCCTTTATGTTAGTTCTTTATAGTTGTTCTCATAGATTATTTTGTTTAATTAATCCTACATCAAGGAACCATCGAGATTTGTAACCTTTGTTGAGTTTTACTAATGTGTATGTCATGTTATCTCATGTGTTGCTTCCACGTTATTAACATTATTTTTTATAAACATTTAAAAAAAAATTATCCTGTTATCTTGGTTGCATGTTTAGGTTAGTTCTCCTGGGTTCCCTGGCGGGGCATTACACCAAGAACCTTGATACTGTGGTGGATAATCTGTACTATTTTAGAAAACCATTAATTTTCTCAAAAGCTTTCTTCCCTATAGAAAAATCATGTCCCACCCATAACATTGGGGTAAAGGTTCCCTTCTTATGCCCTTCTAAGTTTTCTTTATCAACCCACGTGATTTGCCAAATAAATTCTAAAAAGTCAATTCTAAGTGGAACAAATAGGGGGAGAACATGTGGTGGTTGTGAACAACCATAGACCCTAATTATTGTGAATTGATCAAAGGAAAATAAATCCCCCCAATTGTGAGTAATAGACCAATTCTGTATGACAACCCATGGTCTCAACAATTTCTTCACATCAGTCGATAGTCTTTCCCTAGTTAACCCTAATATATCCAAAATTGGATCAACAATCCAGTTATGAAAACACACAAAAGAGGAATCCTTAGAACCACTATCCCATACCTGAGTCCATCTTTGGATTGGCATCTCAATCTCATATTCTGAATCAAATAATTCTAACTCCTTATCCATAATATCCTTATTGTAATATAAGATCAAGAACATCAAATGTGAATAATGCTTGAAAGAGGGAACAGGCACATTTTTTCTGTATCTCCACCAGTGCGATGTGTATAGCCTCAATTACATACACTACATAATCAAAATCAGTGTTGGCCTCTAGATGCTAAATATCCATGGCCATCATCAACAAGTAAGCATGGGTGGTTGAATCTGCATCAAAACCTAAGACTTTACTCAAACCATAGACTCTGCATTTGACATAATTGTGGAACATGGATAAATCAAAAGGAGGTTTCACATTTTCTGGGACTGACACCAAATTTTTATCTATCATGTGCATGAACCAAGGCATCTCATGATTTTTTATCACTTTCTCCCTCTTCTCATAATCAACCCAAATTTTATCTAGATCAATTTCAGTACAAATTGCACCGTGAATTTTAAAAACCTAAGAGACTGTCCTCCTGCTGATGGATACTAGGGCTTCCTTGTTTTTCTTCGTGATTACTCTTTCTACCAGACAATTATTCTTATCTAGTTCTTTTATTAAATCAATCTCAACATAAACATCAGGGACAATCAACTTTTCCATATTTGAATTCCATGGGTTGCAAATAGGGCTTGATTTAACCATATTGTTCCAAAAATAGTGAAACATAGCATTACCAGAATAATTGAGCGTGATAGGATTCCTGCATTGGAGCCATTTACCAGTCCATTCTTCCCAATCTGCACTATTTGAATTAGAAGATCCTGGAAAGAGGTCTATGAATTCCTTTGAGTTCTTCTTTACTGTCATTGTTTTCTTCCCATTCCCTTAGAAAGTGCACTCAAAGTTTCTTGACTCATCTTTCCTTCTGCAAATTTGATCTCAGATAAACTTCACTACACTTCGCTCAGGAAATCACAAGGCAGAAAATGAGAAGTGTACCAAATGAATGCATAATCAATCATACTTATAGCCCATCTAATCAGCGTCTTGTCTCCATTACTACAACTTCTCACGCTTGCAAAACAAGTCATTAACTCCTACAACTAGTGCGGACATAAATTCATACTTGTGTATCCTTGCTAGAAAAAACTATACATTCTCTCCCTCTATCACCTAAAACCATGAAAAGGACACATATCATGTTGTCATACATTCACTATCTATTCAGAAATTTAAAACTTTCATCGCGAGTGAGGGACAAAAACTCCACCTCCTATCTCCTCACACACTCGCAATGCTTTATGATTTGATCTTGATCATCGGGCAAGTGAGCGACAAAATATCTTTAGCCTCTTTTGTCTTTTCAATCGCACACTTGCAATGCTTTATTTCTTAATGCTTGAGACTTCTCAAGTAAGCGATGAGAACAAAACTGACTAAAAATTTATCTTATCGCCCACCCGCATCATACTTCTGAATAGATCTTATCATTGGGCGAGTGAGCAATACCTCTTATTTTTTTGGAGTCGCACACCCACACCACTTTGTCTCACCATGCTTGAAACCTTGCGAGTGAGCAATGAACAAAAATCTATTTGAAATTCTACCTCATCGTAGACTCGCAGCAAGTCTTTAAAATGATCTTCCTTCTTTCATGAGTGGGCTATAGTTCACTTGAAGATGGATAACTTAACCGCATCACTTACTTTCTATCCATTTTCTGACAACTGCTAAGCCTTAGCGAGTGAGTGAAAGTTACTACATCTTTCACTCGCACACTCGCAGCTTAAGAAACAGTAACTGCCAAAATAGCGCGACTGAACACCATCATGAAATTCTTCTTTGGTCACACACTCACTGAGAAAAATGTTTCAATGAATCATTCATCGCGACTAAGCGATGACTTATTTTTTCTCCTTGGTTGCATAGTCGCACACCAAAATAATCACTTGCCAACTATCTACGAGTGAGCGATGAATTAAAAACACACAATATTTTCTCCTTACTTTCTTCATTTGCACACTCACCATGTGAAATTGACTTGATCTTTTATTACTCATGAGTGTGCGGGGGCTCATAAACTTCCTTCATCGATCACTCGCTACAATGAACACTTTGAATACATCACCACGCGATTGAGCGATTACAAGTCAATAGGCAATTAGATATCTGGTGTCGCATTCTCGCACAAAGGAAAACATTAGAACGGGAACCTCAATGAGTGAGCGATGACCTACAGACAAACTCAACTCATGCACTCGCACAAAAAAGGACAAGAAGAAAAAATTACTTTGTGAGTAAGCGAATGACTTAAAACTTTTCAATGCTCACACACTCACGGGGTGAAAACATCATAACATAAAATGACTGCAATTGCGTGATAGACACTCTTGAACAATTTTTCACTCACCCGCATAGTTAAAGCAACTCATCAAAAAAACACCACGAATGCACGATCACATGCAAACCAACCAATCGCTCACTCGCACATCCAAATAAACACTTAAGAAAAGAGCGTGACTTGTGTAACTAACCTATAAAATGGACAACCCGAGGACCTAACACAATTTGAAACTCTTTTACACATTAAAAGATATATATTTGAACATAACTATGCAGGAAAAAGGCCAATGTTTGAATTTGAAAATTTTCAGGATATAGTGCTAACAATGCCTTCATCTGGGGAAATTTAATTCCATGATTAACATTAGAAACCAAAACTTTGGGAAGAAGACCACAAACTAAAACAAAATTGTACATGCGCACACAACAAAACCAAAGCTCAAAAATAGGGAAACCTAAACTATTGTGCATGAAAAAGAAAATTATGAGAAATAATTCTTTAGAAATTGTCCATGCACTGGCAATTCCTGTATCTCACCATCAAATTTCTCTAGGAAATATGAGTCTTGACCATGAAAATCTTGAATTACAAAAGGGCCCATCCATAGTTACTCAAATTTACCATGTTTGCCCTTCTCTTCTTTCCTAGCATTCCATTGGAGTACCATGTCATTTATCTAAAAATTTATTTCAGTTTCTCTTCTTTCAAACAGGTACTTAGATTGTTGTTGGAGCTTCAAATTCCTTTTGTGTGCTTCCATCCTTATTTCTTCCAATTCCACCAATTGATCCATCCTATCCATCATGGGTTCTTGAATCTAAAATTCCTCTTCTTGCAAAAACTTGTAAATAGGTAACGAATTATTTAGAGGCAATCTTGCTTGAGTTCCGTAAACCATTTCAAAAGGAGACACCCCTATTGCTCTTTTTACCTTTACCCTGTCAGCCCATAGGGCTAACTTCAATTTTGAGTGCCAAGATTTTTTATTCTTTTCCAAAATCCTATTGATGATTTTCATTGAGCTTTTATTGTTGGACTCAACTTGACCATTTTCTTCAGGATGATATGGTGAAGAGTAGGATACAATAATGTCACAGAAGTCCTTAAACTCCTCAGATCTAAAACACATGGAATTATCCATGATTAACTTAGTAGGAACACCAAACTTGGTCAAAATATTATCCATTAAGAAATCCATTACTACCTTGCTGGTTGCCTTCTTGGATGGGATTGCCTCTATCCATTTAGTGAAATAATATGTAGCCACAAGAATCCAACTGTGGCCTCCACTGAATTTTTTTGTAAATTCGCCAATAAAATCAATGCCCCACTGGGAAAAAGGTGCTTCCACAGTCATTGGATTCAAAAGCAATGCTCCTGAAAATTTTATTTTAGAAGAGAACCTCTAGCAAGGCTCACACCTTTGTACAAATTTCTGAGTATCTTTAAAGAAAGAGGGTCGATAAAAACCATCTCTGATTATTTTATGAGCTGTGATTTTTGTAGAGTAATGCCCCCCACACACACCATTGTGCATTTCATTCAAAAAATTCTTAGATTGTGATTCATCTAAACAACAGTAAGATCCCATCTTTGTTCTTCCAAAACAAATCACCTTGTATTAACACATACCTTTGAGCCTGCAACTTAAGAATCCTTTTTTGAGTATCTGATATGTGCTTTGGACATTTTGCATTTTTCAAGAAAAATACAATATCAGTATACCATGGCTGCAATTCTATGCTAGTGCAATTCATATTTACTATATGTACATTGTTGACTTGGGCCAATTCCATGTTTGTGTCAGTCATTAATTTTTCCAAACCTAGACCTCTAACCAATTTGGTAACTTGAATTTCTAGGTTGAACTCTTGAATCCTATTAATCCATCGGCATCTCTTTCCAGTGACCTCAGATTGAGGCAATATATATTTTACTGTAGTGTGTGGTACATAAGCAGTTATTCTTGCACAAACTAAGGAAGGTCTAAAAACTTTAACTTCTTTGACCAAAGCATATGCCTGTTTTTCCATTATCTCATAATTGAGTTTTGTTGCTTGCAGCGACTTACTGAAAAATGCTATAGGATGTTCAAATCCTTCATCATCCTTCTTCAACAGAACTGCAGAAATGGTGTGAAATGAAGCAAAAGAAAACAGAGAAAAAGGTTTTTCATAATCCAGAGATCTCAACACTAGTGCTTGATAAATAGCCATCTTTATTTCATCAAAAACTGACTGAGCTTCCTTGTCCCATTCAAACTTTTCATTTTTTTTTAGTAATTTAACAATGGGTTTGACTATTTTAGCAAAATTTGCAATGAATCTCCTTACAAAGTTTACTTTTCCAAGGAAAGACTGTACACCTTTGATCTTTTTAGGGGGCAAAACTTTGTTAATGGCTTCTACTCTTTTAGGGTCAATTCTAACACCTTCCCTTGACACTATATGTCCCAATAACTTACCCTCTGTTACAGCAAAGTGACATTTCTTTGGGTTCAATGAAAACCCATATTCCAAAGCTTTAGTAAAAAAATTCTCCAAGTGTTTACAATGATCTTCATCTTTTTGGGAATATGCGGGCAAGCCACATTGTAGTATAGAAAGCGCATATATACAGAAAATTTTAGAATTGGATATAGACCCGAGTGCAGGTCTGAGATGCATTAAGAAAATTTGCTAATAGGAGGCGACACAAACATGGCTCAGAGCACCTGATTACAGAGAATGTGTATGTTGTTTGAAAAATGTCTCAAAGTGGAAACACGAGCGCACAAGAAGAGATAATGAGGCCTATGAAACTTTATTATTTGGCAACTATTTAAAGGAGATTTATGATGACACATCACCATCATTCACTGTCGAGTTTCCAAATAGTTTATTGTGAAATTTTATATGTTCACTAAGCCTGATAATTAAATTACAAATTTGATAAAATATGTTATAAAGTTATAATGTTTGATTATTGATAGTGATTTAAACACTATGTTGTGGGGTGATGAGAATGTAAGGAGAAAAGAAGAAAATGCAATTTCAAGAATGTAAAAGGTGGGAAAGCCACATTGTAGTACAGAAAGTGCCACATATATTTCAATTGTGCAGTGGCGAGACAAGTTTTCATTGACTTGTTGCCAGCTAGGTGTCATATCATCAGTGTTGACTATAATTTTTGCTAACATCATCAAGATAACCCAAAACTTTGACCTGCAATAACTTCTACAAATGGATTCCATTTTCAAAATCAAATATAGTTTCGGAATCAGCGTGATGAGCACTTCAACTTAATGCTGAGAATTTGGAACACTTAATTATTTTGGTGAAAATCCACTTGGATCTACATTTTCATTCATGTATGCTTGAGTCTATAGTTTAAATTGGTGCAATTTGTGCATTTTGGTATGTCATTTGCACTCTGCTTTGAAAGTTTCTGAAGTGTTTTAATTAGATCTATTTTCTTCATATCATGCATTCATTGCACTCTACGTCTGCAATAAACAAAGGGGATTTTTCTTCATCGAAGAGACATTCATTCATCACTGAAATTTTTTATGTCTCACTGATGAACAATTTATTGCTTTGTTGAATAAAGAAGAGGGTCTCACACATGTTTTAAGTTCATTTTCAAATATACTCGATCAACTCAAAAACACTTGTTAATTTTATCCAATCCATAGATCATACTACTACATATATGCGGGACATTTTCCCTGTCCATTTATTGACGGCATTCTGAGCTAAACTAACAGGAACAATCATTGTAAATTTTATATCTCAATGTACAAGCACCTAAAAATTGTTGTTTCGAGTGTAGATTAAACCAACAACCACAAAGAGTATTTTTTTTTTTTAAATCTTTTTTAAAAAATTCAATAGCAACCTCAGTAAATCACTTCCTCACCGAACAGACAACTAACTGCACAAATGGCAAGAAGCTAAATAGTAAATGATATCGGAGTTTATCCTATTTGAAATATCCAACAACCACTCTTAGTTAAGTATTTACTAATTTAGTGATTACTTAAAAGTCCATAAAGGAGAAGCATGGATCTTCTTGAGTTAAAAAGGTACCCCAGCTATGACTTGTGTGTAATCATGATTGAGGAAATTGTAGAAAAATCCTAAAATTAAATATTTCAGTGTTATTCTGTTACAAAAGATGACTTATTAGAGACCTTACATCTTTTTCAAGATTTGAATCTTATTTGGAATGTTATTCCTTACACATGGTATCAGAGCATTAAGGGTGTGTGCAGGATCACAGTATGTCAAACTAGGACCTTGAGTGGCAATGAAATTTCAGAAAAACAGGGTTAGGCAACTTGACGTAAAAAATTGAAAAATTTATAAATCTTATATAAAAAATATGTAAGAAGAGAATTTCTAGAAAATTGAATTTAGTTTCTAAGCTAGTAACTCTTTTTTGAAAAAAAAATTCTATATAGTGCAAACTTCAAATTTCAATGAGTTGTATGGAAATTTTGGGAAAAGAGAAAATGTAGGTGTATGTTTGACCACCTTAAACACAATCAAATGATAATTTTTTTTTAAAGATTCTAGATATAAGTATTAGACTCATTTCTCAAAGTGACACATATTTTTTGTAATTTTTTTCAAAGTAAATAATTAATTATGATTTTTCTGCTACAACTTTCTTGGAATATAAAAATACGTGTGTATGACCACCATAACTTAATCTAAACTTCATCAAGTTGATAACTTTTTTTTCTTGTAGTAGACGAAGCATAGAGTGTGAAACATGTTTTAGATTTCAAAAATGTTATACCATTTGAAATTTATAGCTATTTTTCAACCAGTGTATCAATTAGGACTTTAGATATAACTCAATTAGAAAATAAATAATAATTAGTTTTTCAACTCAAGTTTTGACAACATTTATATTGATGGAAATCTGAGAATCTCTTTTTAAGAAACCCTTTTCGTTTCATGAAATTTGGTTTTAAAAAAATCATTAGCTACATGGTCGAAGTCTCTAGATTGAAGGAAATATGCAAAACATTTTTTTTGGGTTGGTCATCTAGGTTTGGCACTCCCAAGCCAAATCTGAGCCAAATCCTGAAGAAAATCCTTAGGTGTGTAAGAGGTATATCATGTATCAAATATATATTTGATACCTGATACGTATCAGGTACAAGATATATATCAAGTATCTGATACCTGATATTAATGAATAAATAAAAAATTAAGTATATATTATAACAATATAATAAATTATAATATTATAATATATTATACTAGATATATTATTATATCATATAATATCATATAATATAATATATTATAATAATATATTATATTATATCTTGTAATATAATAATATTATATTATATATTATAATATAATAATATTATAGTAATGTATATTAAATATAATATATTATAAAATATAATATATAAAAAGTCTTTTTTTAAGAGTCTGACATTGGATATTTATCCAACATCTCTCTCTCTCTCTCTCTCTCTCTCTCTCTCTCTCTACATACATACATACATATGTATTTATATATATATCCCCTTCTCTCTCTAGATATATCTCTCTCCCTCCTCTTTCTCTCTCTATCCCTCTCTTTCCCTCTATCTCTATCTCCCTCTCCCCCTCCTCTCTCTCTCCCCTCTCTTTATCTCTCTCCCCTGCAATGAAGGTATCGAGTACAAGATATGTATCTAGTACCGGAAACCCTTTGCAATGGTGCCAATGGTCAAATGTTGGCACCATTCCAAAGTTTATAAAATTTTCATACCTATGGATATCAAGTACCTAATATGTATTAAGTATCAGATACATATCCAATACCTGATATGTTTAATATAAAATATGGAAGTAGAGCATTTTGGTAATTCTAATGGTCGCTACATTCTTCTTACAGATGCCATTCACAAGTTTTTAGACATGTACAGAAAAAATAAAGCTTTTGGGAGCATCCTTTTGACAAATTGTTGATTGGTAGTCATTTTTCATCATCTTTTTATTTTTATAATGGGGAGAAATAGTCGTCGAAAGAATAAATGAAAGAGAAATCTTACAAATAACAAAAAAGACAAAGAGAGTGAAATGGTGGAGGTTACTGGGATATCATGCATATATGTGCTGACATTGATATTTTATCATTGATGTCAACATATTCCTACTATTGGTGACAATGTTCCTATGTGTTCTTGAGATGTTCAGTGATAATATTATTTTGGTATGACTACTCTATTAAAGGACATATGTTGTGAAGGTACATATGGTTTTAGGGATTTTTGTAGTTGACCTATGTCAATTTACAGAGGTTTGCATGTTAATTCAAGTGAGCTATAAAAAATTTATCAGAGACAGATATTTTGGTTATTTAGGCAGAGATAATGTTGTATTTTCTGGATCAGTGTGGATCGATTATGCAATAATTTTTTTTTCTAACCTTGTGGTGAGTTTAGGACATGGATGTGTGTCCTTAGCTCGATTGGTTCATGATTTATATTTTGGCAAGATATTTTTCATAAGTGACAAAGGTTACTTATTGGTGTTCCTGATGATTAGTGCAAAGATATTTGTGAATTCTGAGATAGAGTTTTTCTTATTGCTATCATGAAATTTCATGTTGCTTGCTGATGTTTCTAGATCGTATCCTATTTGTGTTGTTGGATCACATTTGGTTATGTGATCAGATTTGGTGATTTTCATGAAGAGTGTTTTTATTATTATTGTTCTTGGTCGATATGATGATGTAGCATGTTGTGAAGGGTCATGACATTATTTGTGGACCTAGAGCATCTTTGAGAATGTTGTTTTTGATAATTTATGTCTTAGTCGACATTCAATGGATTTCATTATACATTGAGTTGTAATGAATTAATATTTTGTAATTAGGTCCTTGACCGCCCTAGTAGAAATAAGTTAATGTAATGTATAAAAGGATGTAATCAATTTTAATTGTAAAGAGTTTGTATAGAAGAGCAGTGATGGTGATACTATGCAAAAAGGTGTGAGTGGAATCTGTAATTGAGGCTAAGATTTGATGTACTTCATTGCAACTATATTGATATGATAGATATTCTATCATTCAGTTCATGATTAGTGGATTGTAGTCCATAGTGGATTGTTGTCCATCTACTTGTTGTAAGGTCATGAGAATTCATTTGGGTTGAAGCCCTTGTTGTATTTGAGTAGTGAGCTCTAGGAAGTGTGCATTAAAGCATGTGCATTCCCCTTGTAATAATCCTAATAGGGTATAGTTCTTTTAACAGAGTACATCATCTTGTGGGTTTGATCCAAACTGTGATTTTTCCCTTAACCGATTTTCCACGTCAAAAATCTTTGTGTTATGTGTTGTGATCTTACATTAGTGTTTATTATTCATATATAAGATTAAGGTTAAGACTCAAGAGTTGGATAAAGATTTGAAGTTTTGGGACACAACCGATTCACCCCCATAATTTGTGTGTGCTACCTTGATTATAACAATTAGTATCAAAGATAGGTCCTCTTTTGGAAACTTGATCACTTTAGGAGATCCAAGATCTAAGCCTTTAAGGAGAGTCCAAGATTTTAAGGTACTAATTATTCCATATGGAAGGGTTAGATGATTACACACTTAAGATGCATTGGAGAAGATTACTGGGATATCACTAATAAGTATTACACTCCTCCTAATGATATTTCTACCATGACTCGTGATGAGAAGAATCAATTTGAGTTCAATATGAGATAAAAGGAATATTTTTTGAGTGCTTTTTCAGATGCAGAATATACAAATATCATGGAATTAGAGACTGAAAATTAGATATGGACAAAATTAGAGATTTTACATGAAGGATATGCATGTGTGAATAAATCCAAGCTACAAAGTTTGAAAGGGGCATATGAAGCATTTAAGATGAGTGAAGATGAAAACATTACTTCATATGTGCAGAAGGTGACCGAACTTGTTTGTGGAATCAGATGTGCTAATGGAACATTGGAGGAAGAATAAATTATTTATAAGATACTAAGATCCTTTCCTCCTATCAATCACAAGGTTGATTCTATTGAATAAATTAGATCCATGGTACCTGTAATAGAGACACAATGATTGGTAAGTTATCTGCTTTTGAAATGAGAGAATTCAGTAATAATCATCCTAAAGTTGAATCTACATTTAAAGCTACTATTTTTAAGGATAATCAAATATATGACCCTAGAGAAAGTTCATCTAAGTATGGATCTAGATATGCTAAGGAGCTTTAATAAATTAAGGAAGAGAGAAAACTTGAAGAACTTGAAGCCCTAATTGCAAAGAGATTACCTAAGGGATCTAGTAAGTATCAAGGTAAGTTGCCTTTGAAATGTTTTTCATGCAATAATATTGGTCATTTTGCTTCAAGATGTCTAGATAGATAACCTAATTACAAGACTAAGAAATTCAAGTCTAAGAAGTGTTATTATGTTTTTGATGAAGGTGTAACTAATGATGAATCTTAAAAGAGTGAAGATGTGATTGTGTTTATTGCTATTAAAGATGAGAATACTAGTTTCTTGAATGAGGAAAGAGACTTGGTTTCACATGTGGATAAGAAGGATGAATGGGTTATTGATAGTGGTTGTTCACATCATATGATCACTGATAAAAACAAATTTGTGAAGTTAGATAATTATGATGGTGGTGTTGTCAGATTCAGTAACAATGCTCCTTGTATGATCAAAGGTAGAGGTCCCATTACACTTGATTTTAAGAAAAATATTGATGATGTCCTATATGTTGAAGTTCTAATACATAATCTTTTGAGTGTTGGACAACTATTTGATAATGGTTAAAATTTAAAATTTAAGGATGGAATGTGAAAAATCATTGGAAGCTCAGTAATTGAGATTGCATCAGGTACAAAGAATAAAGGTAATGTATTTCATATAAATAATTTAGAGAATAGATGTCTGATTGCTAGGATTGATGATAATTACTTATGGCACAAGAGATTTTTTCATGTAAACTTTGATAACATTGTGAAAATAAACACTACAAGAAAAGTGAGAGATTTACCTAAATTATTGAAGCCTATTGATGCGATGTGTAAGGAATATCAGTTGGGTAAGCTAACTAAATCTACTTTCAAAATTAAGACATATTCTTCAAGTGGATTGTTAGATTTGGTGCATACTATTTTCTGTGGTCCTACAAGAACTTTAAGCTACTGTGGAGACATGTATTTATTTCTATTCATTGATGATTATTCAAGGATGATATGGGTTACATTTAAAAAAGAAAAATCTAAGGCCTTTGATATATTTAAGATTTTCAAAGCTATGTTTGAGACCAAGACAGGTATGAAGCTAAAATGTTTGAGATCTAACAGAGTTGGTGATTTTACATCTAGTGAATTTAACGCATTTTATGAAGAGAGTGAAATAAAGAGGCAAATGTATTCTCTGTGAACCCCACAATAGAATGATAAAATAGAGAGAATAAATAGAACTACCCTTGACACTGCAAGGACTATGATGATTGAAGGAAATGTACCAAAAACCTATTGGAGAGAAGCAGTTAGCACTGCAGTCTATACATTGAATCGAGTTCAAATAAAGCAAGGAATCGGTAAGACCCCTTATGAGCTTTGTATGTTCACGTCCATATAGTGAAACACTTTATAATTTTTGGAAGCAAATGTTATATCAAAAGTGATGAAGATTTAGGGAAATTTGATTCTAGATGTGATGAAGGAATCTTTATTGGTTATTATACAAAGAGAAAGTCATACAAATGTTATAACAATAGTTTGAGAAAGATAATTGAAAGTGATAATATCAAATTTGATGAAAGTTATCAAAAAAAAGATAGATATTGTAGTTATGAATTAGATGATGAAGAAGACAATCAGGTAATGGAAGCATAGAATCCAAATAAAAATTAGAATGGTTTGGTAGATCAAGGTGGAGAAGTTGCAAATGAGGAAGAGGTGGAAATATAATAGTCAGCTACTAATGCAAATCTGAAGACTCCAAGGTATGTAAGGTTAAATCATTCAAAAATCCAAATTATTCATGATAGGAATCAAGATGTTCAGACTAGAGGAAAAATTTCTAGAAATGAATTTTTCTTGATTTCTAAGATAGAAACTAAGGATGTTAATGAAGCATCCAAAGATGCAATCTGGGTTAAAGTTGTGGAAGTAGATTTGTAATAGATTGAGAAGAACAAGACATTTATTGTTCCTAGACCTAAAAACAAGAATGTGATCAATACTAAATGGGTATTCAGAAACAAATTGAATGAAGATTGTGAAGTGGTTGGAACAAATCCAAACTTCTTTGTAAGGGATACTCACAGATGTAAGGTATTGATTTTGAGGATACCTTTTCTCCATTTTATAGAATTGAATTTTTTAGGATGTTTGTTGCATATGTTATTTAAAAATATGTTAAGGTATATCAGATAGATATTAGTCTACATTTTTGAATGCGGATTTGGAAGAGGAAGTCTATATTGAGAAGCCTAATGGATTTCCCTTGACTGATGAAGATGATATGGTTTTATGATTTAAGAAAAATTGTATGGATTGAAACAATCCCCTATATCCTGGTATGCAAGGTTAGATAAGTCTTTATTGAAACATGGTTTTAGAAAAGGTACTTCTGATAGTAACTTATACTTCAAAGTTGATCATGATAATATTTTGATTGTTGAAGTCTTTGTGGATGATATTCTTTTTGGTGGAAATGAAAAGTTGAGTAAAGAATTTTTTGATGAGATGAAAAAATAATTTGAGATGTCCATGATAGGTGAGATGAAATTCTTTCTTGATCTAAAAGTATGTGAAAGAATCCATGAAATTTTTTTGTATAGATGATTCAAACTTGTTTGTACTTCCATGGTTACTAGTTGCAAATTAACAAAGGATGATGATTCACCTAAAGAAAATCAAACAAGATACATGCATATCAATGATTGATGGCTTATTGTACTTAACACATACTAGACCTTCCATTATGAATGTTGTTTGTATTATGGAAAGATTTCAAGTAGAACCGAAGGAATCACATGTTGTTGTTAAAAGGATATTCATATACTTGAAAGGAACATTTGACTATGACTTGTGGTATGGTAAGGATGATGATTTTACATTGAGTGCTTTTACTGATGTGGATTGGGAAGGTGATGTGGATGACAGAAAGAGAACAAGTGGTGGAGCATTCTTTTTGGGAAAAAAGGTTATTTTTATGGGCAAGTAAAAATAAAAAATTTATATCACAATCTACTGCTAAAGCTGAGTATGTTGCTACTACTATTAATTATACACAAGTGATATGGATGAAGCAAATGTTGAAAGATATCAAAATAAGTATTGATGGGTTGATTGTTATCTAATTTGAAAACTCAAGTGCTATCAATATTTCAAAGAATCGTGTGTTACATTCAAAGACAAAGCATATATCTATTAAATATCATTTATTGAGAGAGAAGGTTAGTCAAAAATAAGTCATATTGGAATATGTATCTACTAAAGAGAAGATTGCAAATATATTCATGAAGCCCTTGCCAAATGATACTTTTGAGTCTCTCTGAGGTAATCTTGGGGTGATTTCTCCTCATGATCAGAGCTAGAGATGCATTGAATTGTATTTGTCTAGTGTACTTACAAATATTATCATTGTTGTGGATTGATGTTTTGGTGGTTGCTACTCAGGGGGAGTAGTTAGTCTTGTGAGGTATGTTTTTGGGAGAGATGCTTGTTCATATTTTTGGCTTCTATGACTTAGTGCATATATGTTCCTTTGTCATTAATGTCAAAGGGGGAGAGATAGTCATGAGAAAAATAGTGTTGTAGATTTTTATAGCTAAGAGAGAAATATTATTAGAGAGACTCAAAAAAATATATTGTGAATATTGTTGGTATTATTTTTGATATGATTTCTTTGTGCATTGATTTGATTGTTCACATCATATATTTACATCAATGCCAAAGGAGGAGATTGTTGGAGATTGTTGGGATATCATGCATATATATGTTGACATTGATGTCAACATATTCCTACTATTGGTGACAATGTTCCTATGTGTTCTTGAGATGTTTAGTGATAAGATTGTTTTGGTACGACTACAATATTGAAGGAAAGATGTTGTGAAGGTACAAATGGTTTCAAAGATGTCTATAGTTGACCTATGTTAATTTACAGAGGTTCAAATGTTTATTCAAGTGAGCTATAAATGATTTATAAGAGACAGGTATTTTTTTTATTTAGGTAGAGACATTGTTGCATTTTTTGGATCGGTGTGGATAAGTTATGCAATATTTTTGGTTGCTAACCTAGTGATGAGTTTAGGATATGGATTTTTGTCATTATCTTAAATGGTTTGTGACTTGGATTCTGGAAAGATATATTTCTTAAGTGATAGAGGTTACTGATTGATGTTCCTGATGAACAATGCATAGATAGTTGTAAATTCTTAGATAGAGTTTTTCTTGTTGTTGTCATGACATTTCATGTTGCTTGCTAATATTTCTAGATTGTGTCCTATTTATGTTTCTGGATTGCATTGGGTTATGTGATCAGATTTGGTGATTTTCATGAAGTGTGTTTCTATTCGTATTGTTATTGGTTGACATGATGATGTAGCATGTTGTGAAGGATCATGACATTATTTGTGAATCTAGAGTGTGTTCGAGAACATTGTTATTGATCATTTATACATGAATTAGCTGACATTCAATGGATCACATTGTACATTGAGATGTAATGAACTAATATTTTTTAATTAGGTCCTTGGTTGACCTAGTGGAAATAAGTTAATATAATGTATAAAAGGATGTAATCATTTGTAATTGCAAAGAGTGTGTGTAGAAGAGTGGTGATGGTGAGACTATGCAAAGAGGTATGAGTGGAATCTGCAATTGAGACAGAGATTTGATGTACTTCATTGGAACTGTATTGGCATGATAGAGATCCTATCAGTCAATTCATGATTAGTGGATTGTAGGCCAAAGTGGATTGTTGTCCATATACTTGTTGTCAGGTAGTGGGCCTTCCTTTGGGTTGAAAACCTTGTTGTATTTGAGAAGCAAACTCTAGGAAATGTACCTAAATGTATGTGCACCCCCCTTGTAATACTCATAATAGGGTATAATTATTTTAACAAATTACATCATATTGTGGGTTTGATACCCACTGTGGTGTTTCCCTTAACCTAGTTTCCACGTCAAAAATCTCAGTGTTATGTGTTTTGATCCTACATTAGTGTTTATTATTTAGATCTGAGATTAAGGTTAAGAGTTGGATAAATATTTGAAGTTTTGAGATTTGAAGAAGAGACAAGGTATGTTAAATATTAGTGAAGGTGGGGCCATAGGTCCACATGTAATTTTATTTCACGTGAAGAGGAGATTGAGTTTGAAAATATTGAGTACAATTTTGACAATGAGAATGAAAATGTAGAGATTGGGAATGAGAATGTAGGGATTGAAAATGAAAATGTAGAGATACAGAATAAAAATGTAGTGATTGAGAATGAAAATTTAGAGATTGGGAATGGAAATATTGAGATGAAGAAAGAAAATGTAGTTTTTGGGAATGAAAATGTTGCACAAGAACTGAACGAATGTTATACATCTCCAGATTATATGAGAAATGAATTCTCTTATATGGAAGAAAGACACAATTCAAATTCAAGACCTTCGAGAACACCAAAATGGCTACTTGAAATTGATGAGAACATTATGAGCAATTTTGAAGGCATCAGATCACAAAGAAGCATTCGTTTGTGGGCTTCAAAACTTTTTGATGACTTTTTTAGCAAGAATACATTGACCAAGCAATGCCAACTTTTTGTAAAATTACTAAAGATGAAAAAGATGAGACCTGGGCTAGGAAAATTGAAGATTCGTATGAAGAATAAAATGGAGAGAAATGTTATTATTGTGAGAAATATTTATAGTTCTCTCAATTCTATTTAGAAGAATAGAAAGGAAAAAGATAAGAGATCTTCTTCTAGGGTTATTAGAACCTCCTTAGTAAGTAACCATTTGAGAAAGGCTCGCTTTATGAGACAAACTTGTCTTGATTTCAACATAAATCACAAAAATTTGGATAGAGAACTTGCAAGGTGAGTGAGACTTGAGGATCCTTTTCAAAATGATACATGATCTTATGGTGGGAGGTTTCCACATTTTGATAAGAAGCTAACCAACAATGTGAAGGACAAAATTCAACTATTTTGGCACTCTAACTCAAGGGTGTCACCAAATGTTAAGGATACCTTGAAGTTAAGAATTGGTGATCAAGACCGCACACCGCATCATAAAAATTATTCGGAAGTAAGGAAAACAATATTGTTCAAAAAAAATTGTGAGACATATACAACATTGCAAATACCACAAAGTACATTTGAATCATTGAAGCCATTTTATTGTGTACCTATTAAGATTATAAATACATATTTTTGCAAATATCATGTGGAGTTTTTAATGCACCATGAACTATTATGCTAAATTATTTCTACTTTTCATACTAATGAAATGTTCCAGGATTGCGGTGCAAGTCATGTTTTAAAATCATCAAGAGACTTGCTAGATGAATTTTTATGTTCTAGAGATGATGGTTGTTTCTTCTATAGAAATGATTGCTTAAATGATAAGTACAGTCAAATATACTTTGAATAGTGGAGGTGAAGGCTCCAGATGTGAGTTGGTTACAAAAGAATGAAATTTTTCTGATTTTATTTCAGATTTCAAGGAAAATATTTTCTACAAGTATGCAAGGTATAGTCACAGGTCTCAGTGGCTTGATCAAAAATTTAGGGTGTGTAAGGACTCTTTCCCGATTGGAACTATTATATCATTGGTTTAATTTGTAGAGAGCTACACATTTGATCCACACAACGAGTTGTGAGCTAAATATTAAAATTCCATTCAGATTGTTATTTTTGTCCACATAACATATAAATATTCCTCTGATAGTATAGAACATAAGAGGAAGATAATTATAGAGTACTATTTTTATGAGTTATGATAGATCTCACTCTTCTGAGTATGTGCAAAATTGTTTTGAGAATTTTTTGAGTTCTTGTGGGAAAGAGATATTGCAATGGATAAAAATATCATTTGGTTAGATAACTGCGCTCGTCAATTCAATAATGATTGTATGTTTTATTGGTTCAGTAGAATGCATGCAGAGAGGGGTTTACCTCATGTTAGAGTTTTTTTGAAGCTGGGAATGGGAAAGTGGAGCATGATGGATCAGGTGCATGTGTAAAGAGAGCTCTAGTTAAGGAGCAATTGATGATTTCAGGTTCATAACTATGATGCTCATTCTATTTTTCATTAATGTAGTTCAACATTATCACAGGGAGGGACACTTGATTCAAAAGTGCATAGATTCTTTTGGTTGGTTGAGGATGGAATAGTAGGAGACAGATTGGATTTTTAGATAGTTAGAGATTCTTGAAAGATGCATTCATTTTGAAGCTTCGATGCAAGTGTTAGAATAACTGAGAGGGGGGGTGAATCAGTGGCCTCAAAAATTAATCCATTAATTCAACCAAACATTTATATCTCAAATATAATTACCCTCAACTATTTTCAGTCCTTTAAGATATATTCCTTTAAATAAATTTCACAAATATATACTGCTCGGTAAGATATATTGTTTATCTTTTTCTAGCCTTTATCGAGTAGCAGCAATTAAACTTAGTGTTTACCGACCAATCTAGTTTTAGTAATGTGTAAAGAAAAACATCAAAGTAATGAACCATATACACATTTTAAACTTAGATTTTAATGTGGAAGCCTTGTTAAGGGAAAAACCACTTGGGATGGTAACCCAAAATTTTCACTCTTCTGAAGTGAGCTCGGTGAAGAGCCAACCCTGTTAAAGAATACAAACACACTGTTAAGTGCAACCTTGTTAGAGGATTCAAAAATAAGAGTTTATCATTTGACCTAGCACTCACTATGATATCAACATGAAAACCTTTTGATACTCTTGAGTATCTCAATACAATAAGGATGGTTAAATCCCACTCAGTTAAGAGATTTTCTTAATCAATGGTTAAACTGAAATAGTAAATGATCTATTCAACAATACAACTTTAAATTGCAGATTTTCAAATCTATTGTTAGTCCATAATACCTCTCTAATCAATGTTCTCTTCAATTCCTTTTCTCCCCTTCTTTGTTCTTTTCTGCTCGACGAATGCTCTTGCTTCTGTTGCTCGATGTCAGTAGAATTTCTTGGCTCTATTCTTCAGCTTGTATGATCAGATCTGCATGAATAATTCTATCTTCATCATAATTATATTCAACATTCCTCTCTTTATAATGAATTCCTTGTCTCTTTATATAGACATTATTAGCCGCTCAATCTCCTTGTCTTTCTTTTTCTTGACGTAGATTGCTTCTTGATTCGCAAATCCTTCCATGCATTGCTTTAATCTTTAAAGCTTTACTTTAGTTTTCTTTAATTGATTTCTCCTTGACAACTGTGAATAAAACTAGATTTAATCCTTTTTCTTATCCTTAGTTCTACCAGTCAATAAAAATAAAGCAACCAATCAGTTAACTCAAAATATAGCTCTACCAGCTAAGTAGTTTTGTCATTTTCTAACTCCAGTTGATTTCGGTCATCAACTCTTAGTTTTCTCGGTAACACATGCTTGGGTACTACTAATCTTGGGTAACACTATTCTCGAGTACCATTGTGTCTCTCATGTAACACTCTCAACTTCTTGGGGTTCATTGTTCTTGGGTAACCCTATCACTCAGTGTAAACCTTTACCAACAACAAAAACTTTGTCTCTTTAGATCTTCAAGTTTTGTGAAAATATGTTGTTAGCAATAACTGAGAGGGGGGGTGAATCAGTGGCCTCAAAAATTAATCCTTAAATCAACCCTTCAACTCTTATAACCACTAATTATTTCTCAAGTTATCTTTTGTCCTATAAGATGAATGCCTTGAACAACTTATATCAATTTACTACTTGTCGGATTGCTCTGTTAAACCTTCTTCTTAATGTTTACCGATAAGCACTCATCTATTCACCAAAATACAGTAAATATGTAGAGTATACCGATATATCTAGAATGAATTATGTAAGATACAAAATAGTAAATAAATGCATCATACACACATATAACACATGGATTTTAACGTGGAAACCCTGTTAAGGGAAAAAACCACTGGGACCGGTACCCCAAATTTTCACTCTTCTGAAGTGAGCCCTGTTAGGAGCCAACCCTG
>MU224737.1:2855064-2866439 GCA_018584345.1 Thuja plicata
ACATTTAGATCCATATAAAACATCAACATAAGCTGTAACTAAATCAGAACATAATCATCTCATAAGTACCCTGATTACAAAATCAGGTGCTGAATATATAACATAGGATTCCACTGATCCATCAAAAGTACGAAAAGTCTCGCTGATAGACAAAGTATGTCAAAGCATATACTACTAAAAGCATGAAGCAAAAATAGTGAACTATGACAGTCAAGTGTAGGTCTCACATTACCACTATATCTTTCTCTAGTACACTGCCAACTCCTCGGATAGCATTGAATACCTCTTTTATTCTTGTTCTATACTGAGTGGTGTTTTCTCCTTCTTTCATTTTGAGATCATCAAACTTTCCTCTAAGGATTTCTACCTTGGCTCTCAAAACATTTTTGTCACCACCATGTACAGGCTTCAATTGGTCCCACATCTGCTTTGCAGTTTTACATTCTTTGACATCTTCAAATTTAGCATCAGAGAGTGAGGAAGCAAGCTCTATCATCATGTCGTTATGTTCATGTTTCCCTCATTTGTTAGACTGTTGGTTCTCCTATGGGAAACACATATTCAATTTCTAGGAATTGAGTAACATTATTACCAATACCTAATAAGCGGAGTCTTATCCTGCTCTGCCATGAAACAAAATTATCTTTGTTCAACTTGGGCACATCTCGTCGGTTCATCTTGTGATCTTTAGCTTAGGTCTTTGAAACCTTCCTTCTAACCACACAAGCTCTGATACCAATTGTTAGTAATAACTAAGAGGGGGGGTGAATCAGTGGCCTCAAAAATTAATCCTTAAATCAACCCTTCAACTCTTATAACCACTAATTATTTCTCAAGTTATCTTTTGTCCTATAAGATGAATGCCTTGAAAAAATTATATCAATTTACTACTTGTTGGATTTCTTTGTTAAACCTTCTTCTCAATGTTTACCGATAAGCAGTCATCTATTTACCAAAATATAGTAAATATGCAGAGTATATCAATATATCTAGAATGAATTATGTAAGATACAAAATAGTAAAGAAATTCATCATACACACATATAACACATGGATTTTAATGTGCAAACCCTGTTAAGGGAAACAACCACTGGGACCGGTACCCAAAATTTTCACTCTTCTGAAGTGATCCCTGTTAGGAGCCAACCCTGTTAAAGGTTACAAACACATTGTTAGGTGTGACCTTGTTAGAGGATTTTACACATATAGGTTGTCACTTAGTATCGGGCATCTAATGCTGTCATCCTTGAATCAAACTCTCTCTTTGACCGTCAATAGGCATCGGGCATATCTAATGCTACTTTCATGAATCAACCTTTTTGGCACTCCTTGGGATGTACCTCATTATATAGAATATTGTTAAGTCCTACTCTATTAAGAGACTTGATGCTTCAATGGTTAAATTGAAACAATATGACCTATTTCTAATGTAACTTGAATTGCATATTTTTAGATCTATTTAAGTACATTACCTCTCTAATCACTATATCAATTTAATTCTTTTGTGCTCCACACTTTCTTCTTTGTGATTTTGTGCTCATTGTTCGTCGGTGTCTGTAGAATTCCTTAGCTCTCCTACAGCTTGATTGATTAGTACTGCATGAAGTTGTTCTTCATTAGTTTCTCTTCAGCATCCTCCTTTTATTCACTCCCCTTAATCCCTTTTTGTGAATGTTATTTTTGAAAATGAATTAAGTTTGTCTCTTATATAGACATGATATTCATTATTTCTTGATTCTTGATTCTTGGCATGAAAAAAAATACAGCCAATTAGATTTGAAGCATAACTCTTGATTTGTCTCATAGCTATCTTCATGCCAACTGTACAAATCATCTTTAAATCAATCACTTAACTCTGGTTGAATAAAGAAAACAACCAGTTAAGTCTATCTTTAGCTCTTGCCAGCTAGATATTTTTTAATTTTCTGAACTCTTTGTTCCATCGATCAACTCTTCAGTTTGTTGTCGGTGACAGCTGACAGTTCTGTCATCGTGACTCCAATTAGCTTTGGGATCTCCATCCATTGGGCATCTCTATTTTCAGCTTTTCGAGCATCTTTTGGTTTTTCTTCGTCGGGCAACATTGTCTTCTACTCATCGCGTATCACTGTGACTTTTCTTCTTTTCCTTTTTTGATGGTGTGCACTCCGTCGGTGTTGTCTGTCACTTAGTGAATACTTGAATTTTATGCATTTTTGAAAGCATAACATTTGTTCCATTGATTCTCTGAAGTCTTTGGCATTATGTACATGACTGTACAGATGATATCAAGTTGACATCAATGACAATGCAAACCATTAACTGATTTAATGCCTTGCATTATCTTCAACGTAACATTATCAAACATTCAATCAGTTATATGTCATCATATGTGTATGAGAAATCATAACATATTAAGTTGACATCAATAAAAATACAATACATTAATTGATTTTATGTCTCGCATTTACTTTCTGCATCTCGGTGATCATCAACTTATCATCTTCAAACATTCTATCAGTTATAGTTCATCAACAAGTACATGGACCATTTGGACATGAGAGTTGGCTTATTTTTGTCCTAGTTGTTTTCAATGTGATTGGGATTAGTGTGAGTCAAGTGAGTGGATGGATGCATGGGTTCTAAAATATCTAAATCCTCTATCCCAAACAATATCCACGAGAAATTATGACATGGAAATTTTAGTTGAGTATATCATCTTGTAGATCTTATATAGCCAAGATGTGTTTTTGTAGTTTTCGCACCACAAGGGAATGATGAGAGATCAAATTACTAGTTGGCACGATGTGTATAGGAAAAGTGGAAGCTAGCACAACCAACAATGGATGATGATGGTTTCACATATCCTATTGGTTTAGTTATTGTTGTGGGAACATGGGTGTGAACATACATGATTTGAAATAATAGAATACCCATATTTGAAGACTATGAGAAGCACAAAAACATCCTCATGTTTTCACACCTTTTTATAGAAAAAAAAAATGTTAAGTTGTTGAAACATCAAGGAAAGCCAAAGGAAAAATAAATTTGGACAATTAGTAATGCTAACCATGAAGAAATAATAGATGCCCTTAAGCCGATAGATTAACCTTCAGGCACACTTGACTAGGTCATAAAAAATAACAGTAAGGTTTATTATTTTTATTATGTTTTGATTCATTACGTTCATTAAAATTTACTTCATTTTTTTGGTCAATAAACTTGGTTCTCTTATGGATTGTAAGTGCAGTTGGATGTAAATATGATAGATATACAAGATTCAAGTACACTTGATTAGCTCATATAAAATCAAGGTAAAGTTCATTATTCAGAGGTTCATCATGTTCTTTGGTTTATTTATTTCGTTATTCTCATTATGTTTTGTTTATCATTTTTTGTCAATAAACATAGTGTTCTCATCCCTTGGGAATGTAGGGATTACAAATATGATTGACATATGAGATTCCTCAACCATTCTTTGGAGTACATCTTACTTTCATTGTTCATCTCTCCATATGGCCAATGCCTATGTTGGTAATCTCACTATTGAGATTACTCATCCTGGAGGATGGGCCATATCCCTTGAATTTGTACTTCATTGGTAGAGGATAAGTCATACCTATTGAACCTGCAATCAAAAAGATGTTGTTAGCACATTTTGTTGAAAACATGAAATCTAACTATGAGAGAAAACTAATTAATTGTGAAAAGAAACTAATCTAATTCTAAAAACCACTACGAAGAAAAGAAGCTAAAGCTAAAAACTAAGAAAAGACCCCAACAAAATAAGATAATCGACATTTTTGAGTCAGTGTTTTAGGGTTCCAAGGTTTTGGGGTCTAAATACACCTTTTGGGGTTTCGGTGACCTGAAACCCTGAAGTCCTAAGCCCTTCCTTGAAATGCAGGACTTTGGATTTCAGGGTTGTGGACCTTCAAAACCCCTTCAAAGTTCCAAGGGTTCACACCCATGAAATCCCAAAGGCTTTGGTTTAGAGGAGGCAAGGAACAGGGTGTCGAGGCTTTGGATCCTGACTCCCCTTTAAGGGTTTTAGGGGTACAAAACCCTAATGGCCCAAAAGGGCCAGGTTGCAAGGAAATTCCTAATGCATTTTGGTTTTGGAAGGTGTATATGGTTTGTCAAGATTTTTGGATCTCGGCCCCTCTTTCAGGGTTTCGGAGCTCCATGACCCCGATGGCTAGGAAACCAAATAGGTTTGCGAGATGATGTGAAGTTTGAAGTTCTATAAAAAAAACCCTAACTCACAAAGATGCAAAAATTTTGAGACTTTAAGATGGACTCACAAAAAGCTAGACAAAAACACCTAAGCAAACTGCAAGTAAACCTAGAAGAAAAATAAGAGGAAAGAAAATACAAAGAAAGGGTACAAAACCCTAATCATAAATGAGGGTGAGAACGTAAATCCATGTGCACGAAAGATTGATTCAGAAACCATAAATCAAATAAATCTGCAATGAGGTGAGAGTATGAGGTTGTTGGGGGATAAAAAACTAGGTTTCTCACAATAGGGTTTTGAAGGCTTAGAGTCGCGGTGTGAGAAAAATAAAAAGTCAACAACCTATTTATAGGAAAAATCACTGACCCCTGGGTGATGTCACTTGTTTCTCAGCCAAGGGGGCTTAGGTTTTAGGTTTGTGGGGGTCATGAGACCCCCAACCACCCCGCCACCATGCTATCCTGAAAGGGCTTTGGACATTTCTGGTGATGCACGAGTGTTCAGGTCTTCAGGGCTTTGGGGACCCAAGATTACTTGAACACCCTGATCCCTGAAAGCCTGAAAGGAAAATCAAAAAAATTTCCTAAGTGGATCTACCCTAACACCCAAGACAAAAACCAAAACAAAAGGAGGAAAAAGGGAAGAAAAAAACCCAAAAAAACCTAGTTTCAGACTTAGATAGGTACCCAACTATCAGGAGCTCAAATCTCACAATCTGACTCAACAGGAGCCTGACCAACCTGAACCTAGGGATACAAAAATGAAGCAAAGGTGAAAAAAGAAAGGGGGGTCCCCATTAGACCAAGTAGCCAAAATGGGGTGTGATTTGTGGAAGCACAACATTAATGATCATTGGATGATCCTAGATCAATGGCATAAATTCTATTTTGGGCCAAAAATTTTAAGGACTCAAAGTTTTGAAGAAATTCTTAGGAATATAGACATGTGGAAGGTTGATAAGGTTATTCTTTTGCACACTTTCACTTATTCATCACTAGATATGTGCGATAGACATTAAATAAATTTCTTGTCAGTGACATTCTCATATGCGGTCCATGCAAAGCATCTAATTTGGTACTAACAGATTTACATTATTCCCAATTTTCCACACTTTGCCATTTATAGAAAAGATCTATAGATAAATCAAATATTTAACATAATATGCGTGAAAATATGTGTGGCTTCATTTGGCCTTTGTAAAGGACAAAGGGATTAATAGGGTTAAATAAGGAATTAATAAGTACTAGGGGTTATTATGAACCAATGACAAATAGATTGGGCAGAATGTTTAGGCTATTTATACGTGGTTTAGGCCTTATTCTTCTTCAATTATCCTTGGGTGGATAGAGTTTGGTAGTTGGGTGAAGAGTCTAATTTAGGAATTTTTCTTCTTTATTTCCCAATGGGTAGACAAAGTGTGGTGGCTGGGTGAAGAATCTGAAGATGGATAGTCCTATTTGGTCAACAACTAAGAAGATGAAAGCAACCTTTTTAAGCAATATCATAGACCAGAGGCTTAATTCAATTTTTAGGGAGGTTGGAATTTTTACCAATGAATTCATGAGGATGGTGTTCAGTCGTGAATTCTTGGTATCTATTCACCAATACTGAGTGAATACGAACAATTACGTCCCAATTTTTGGCCCCTCTTTTGGACCTCGAAGGAGACAAGGTGGAGATATTGTTGTTGTTGAGGCATGTGTTTAAATAATAATTTATGGTGGATCACATTCAAATTTCTATCATGGAAAAAATAGGGTGGGGATCCAATGGCCAAGGGATATACCCAAGCTCTTCCAGTTAGGCCAATATATGACCCCCCGTCCATTTCTTATGAACTTTAATGATGAAGAATTGGCACGACAAAGTAAATGGGCAGTGATTGGTAGGGATTTTATCTATAAATGATTTATGATTGATGAAATTCCAGACTACAAATGGATAGATGAATTTTCACATGTTCTCATCTGTAAAGAATTCTACAAATAATGAAGAGATGGAGGGCTCCGTACTTTTTTTGAAATGAAGGGTTTTTATGTTTTACAAGTGGAAATTTTTGGGGACACACTTATCACCAATTATATTGGTAGTAGAGCTACATGTCGTAGGTATCATTGTCATACTAGTGATACCACCTTTTGGTTTTTTTTGGTTCAAAATACCACCTTTAGGATTTTGAAGGGATCATTGTAATTACGGTATAATTAGGGGTATTCCAACTTCTAAGTGAATCAGAAATTTGGGGGCTTTCAGATGTGTCAATCTTGGGGGAGGGTTTTGGATTTTTGACTTCCCAAATCATATATGGTAATTCTATAGGTGTTCAATGTAAATATTCATAGACATGTTAATAAAAATTTCACAATTTTAATTTGCAGTAAAATTGTGTCCTATCTTGGTATGTGATTATGTGAATCTATAACAATTATTGCTTCTAAATGCATTACATTATTTCTGAAAGATAGAAAGTTAGCTTTAAATCTAAAGTTTTAGAAATTAGAATATGAAATTATTAGATAATAACTATAATTTAATTATCTACAATAAAAAGTAATAATTTATGAATCTTAAAATGAATATCTAATTCTATATAATGATTAATCTATTTTCTTTAGGTAATTAATTTTATATAATTGTTTGTTTATAAAAAGATAATAAATATTTTGTGAATTTTAGAAATTTTAATTTATTATAATTTTAGATTTAATTATAACCTTCAAAATTATTGTTAATATAACAACTCTAATACTACATGTAACATAATATTACATAGAAATAGAATTCTACCCTAAAGGGCCTAAACCCTAAACCCTCAAGTTTCAACCCTAATACAATTTTATTCATATTCAAATTATTTTATATTATATTACTAATTAATATTAATATAATATTATACAACATATTAAATATAATATTGAAAAAATATGACACAAATCACTGATGGGCGAAAGAGGGAGTGGGAGAGGGAGCATGAGAGTGATTTTGAAATCCAGGGTTTTTATTCACTGTAGAGGTGCCACAGGGCTGGATACCAATGAGACAGGTGATACAGAAGATGATGGCAATGATGATGGCTTTAGTGGTGGTTTCCCTGCTATCAATGTTGCTGGTGTTTCTTTGGGGTGGGATGGTGTGTTCCTACATTTGGAGGCTTTTGTGCTTACTCCTTGGGATGGCTTTCAAGAACACCAATCTCTCTCTCTCTTCATGGTGCTCTTCATTATCATTTTCTCTTTGCACTTATGGCGCTCTTGGTTTTGTCGAGGAGGAGCTCTTGGATGGGAGCATTTTGTGTCAAATGGTATTTTTGGGCGGCCCTTCCATGTTGGCTAGATGGTTTTTAGTGGCGTTGTTGGTCTTTCTTCAGGCGTTGTCTTACCTAGGAGTGGCATCATTTTGTTGGGCTTAGCTCTACTCTAAAACTGAAGGTTTATCCTTTGTTCCCTTGTCTTTGGTGTTCGGAGGGTTTTGGCTCAGTGGGAGGCTTTGATGTCTCTTTTCCTTGTCTCAAAAGCTCACTATTCTTTATTCATCGAGATACTTTGTCATTGGTTTGGTTGGGGCAGCTTCTGCCCTAACTGGCCTGGGATTTTTCTGCAGATATGGTTGGTAATTTGGAGTTGTTTTAGTCATGGATTCTCACCTTGGGGATTTTTTTTGAGTAAAGGTTTTCTTTGGTTTGAGCTTCCTTGGCTTAATCCTTCTTTGTTTCCTTCCTTGGGATGCTCAGTGGTGATTTATTGTTTATCATTTCAGAGATGCATTTCCCTCTTGGGACTTTGTTTGGCTCTGTTTGATGTTCATGTTTTCAAGATTTTATTTTTATTGGCATCTTTTTTTTATCTCTCTTCCATCCTCCTTTTGACTCTTATTAAGGGGGATTCCTCCCCTATAGAGGTGGTGAGTTTGGTGACTTTGGGACCTACTCTTCTCTCTATTATTTTTCTGACTCATTCTAATTTTCCTATAGAGGTGGGGGAAACTTCTATTGAGGTGAAGATCTGCGGAGTGGTTTTGGTTGGAAGTTGTTCTTTGAGTGCCTTTCTTTCCCTTGGATGCTGGATTTGATGGATTTTTAGAGGGTGGTGTCTCCTCCTATCTTTTTTTGTCCCTTTAGGCCCTACTAGGTCGGTTGCATCTCTTATTGAGGCTAGGAGGATCCTCGTTGGGGATCTGTGGAGGCACATCTAGAGAAAAAATGTTGGCATCAAGCTTATGGTTGTGGATACCATTTTAAATTCCACTATTATGGTTGAGGGAGTCATCCAAAATCCTTGGTTTCTCTTTTGGGGTCAGGGATCCTTGTCCAATTCCTCTTTCTCTATGCATTCTTTTATGGTTACTCTTTTGAGGTTGGCCCTTGTTTGGGTTTGGAGAACCTATCAAAATCCTATGGTTTCCTCTCTAGTTCCTAGGATCTTTTTTGGTTTTATTTTCATTCAGGTAGGATTCAAGGTTTGGGGGGGCTTTCAAAACCCCATGGTTTCCCTGGTTTGGGAAATATGTTATTGTGTTTTGGGGAGCCTCATAAAACACCTTAGTCAGTTTCTCATTGAGAAATATTTTGATGTTTCTGGTTTGGGGAGCCTTTCTATTCCCCTTGATGGTTTTGGGGTCCATACTCAAAGCCCCATAATGGTTTTCTTTACTTGGTTCTTTATTGGGCTTCTTTTTTATGCATGGCTAGATGTTGATAGGTTTCAAGGGCCCAAATTAGTTTGTGGTTGTTTCTGGTTGGAAGTGGGATGGGGTTACCCTCAAAACCCCAAGTTATCCCTATTTGGGAGATAAGATCTTTGATGTGAGGCTTTGGCCTTGTGTTCTAATTTCTCGGCAGCTTGTGATTTTTTGGATTTTTAATTTGTTGTTGACTTTCAATTGGCTCTAGGTTGTTGGTTAATAATATCCTATCTCTTGCAGTGTTTCATCTTGGTGGGGTTCTAGATCCCCCTCAAAATATTCTTGCAAATGGTTTTGGGGCCCCTTCAAAACATGTTTTTCTCCTAATCAAAAACATTAAATATAATATTATATTAGATATATTTTTATTAAATATTAAGAACATTATAATACAATATTCAAGTATATATGATATATAAGTATAAAAATCAACTAATTGAAATGCACATGCATTACACATACTTCTTTCACTAACAACTTAATAAGGCAATAAAAAAAATAACTATATAATTTATTAAGTAGAGTGCAAGTGCGACCAAGGTAATGTTGCAAGGAAATATTAAAAATTTAGCTCAAGGAAATATTAAAAATTTAGTGCAAGGAAATATTAAAAATTATTATTAACCATAATTAATTATATACTTAATTGGCTTAGGACTACTTAATTAACTATTTCGAGCCGAAGTTGTGAAGGGCACACAAATCTATAAAAAGGATCTAGAATTGAGACACATGTCAGAGTGAATGAATGAAAGAAAGATTTTATTATTTAAGTTTTTAATAACAATGATTATCCACGAGGCCAAACAGCCTATGGGACCCACCGTCCCACTGATACCCAGGTGGGATGGATTTTTCATTTAAATTTAGAGATTTAATTAACTATAATTAATTTATTGATCGTTGGATATCACCGATCAACAACATAAGATTTATTTTGGGATGAAATTCTGAAGGATAAAAAATTCTAAAAAAAATTACAAAAAAGAGACATGTGTTAGACGTGTCTGAGTGAATGAATGAAAGGTTTGAGCTATGTAATGTCCACAAGGCCAAACAGCGTATGGGACCCACTGTCCCACTAACACCCACATGGCACATATTTTTTGTTGGACTTTTAAGATTTAATTAAATGTACTTAATTCACTATAATCAATTTATTGATTATTGGATGATCGCAGATCAAAGGCATAAGCTTTATTTTGGGCCGAAGTTCTGAAGGATGAAAACTACTAAAAGTTTCTACAAAAGAGACATGTGTTAGTATGATGTGTCAGCGTGAATGAAGAAAAGGTTTGAGTTATGTAATGTCCACTAGGCCACATAGCCTATGGGACCCACCGTCCCACTGATAAAGATGTGCCACGAATTTATCATTGAGACCTACAGATACCCACATATTTTCCATTGGATTTTGGAAATTTAATTAACTATACTTAATATTTGATTGTATCCTTAATTAATTATAATCAATTTAATCACCAATGGATGATCGTAGATCAAAACCATAAGCTCTATTTTGGGCTGAAGTTTTGAAGGATAACAAAACTACAAATTTTTTCCACAAAAGAGACACTTGTGACTTGTTAGAGTGTCAATGAATGACTGAAAGATTTGAGTAATATCCACAAGGCCATATAGCCTATGAGACCTGTTATACACTGAATTTGCACCTCTGATCTCAAGATCTCTTGGTCTTGATAATCCAGTATAACAAGGGAGTCATCTCAAGGTTGTGGGACCTTATGCTAACTAAGATGAGACCTCCAGATTCTAGGCTGGTTCCTCTTGGATAATCACCTTAGCTTTCTCTTAAACAGGAAAGTAAACTTGAGGGGAAAAAGGTTAGAAGGATTGCATGGAAAGGGAAATAACTGAAAGCAAACTACCTACTAGGTGATACACCGAACTTGGCATGAAAACATAACACACAGAGGATAAAGCCCTGGGTCAACTAACTTTGAATTGGAGGTAAAACAAAAAATCTCCTGTATAGGCATGCATAAATATTTCATAACAAGGTCATGATGAAACTAGTTAAGGGGAAAGACTTCACAGTTAACAGCTCAAACATAAGATAGGAGTTACAACCTGCAAGCAAACATACTCTTCTGCAAGAAGATGCTACACAGGGACAGAATTAAGAGGAAATAAAATCTTTCACGGTTAACCCATCTACCATCTGCAACGCATACAAACAAGCAGAAAAGAGACAAGGCTGACACAACTCAATAAATTGGTTCCAAGAATTCAAACTTTGCATATTATTTTCACAATGAGTTACAAATTCTCTTTGCCTCTGTCAGGAACTTAGAACAAGTTACAAAAACAAGCAAGCCAAAGGGAAGAAGAACTTATAGGATTTGACAAACGTCAAATCTTCCCAAGAAACCTGCATGCAAACACTGCTACAAGAAAGAAGAAGACAGAAGAGAGAAGTAATTCAGAAAGCTATGGCGGCCAAAATGAGAGAGACTGC
>MU224737.1:2868689-2889461 GCA_018584345.1 Thuja plicata
TCCTTATAAAGGATGTCGAAACCCTAAACGGGCAACTGCTAGGAAATAGAAACTTTCCTAAGCCTAAAAGGAAACTGCCTAAGTGAAACTTAAGCACTAAAGAGTAATTGCTAAATTACTCTAACAGAACTGGCGACAATGAGTCTTCAACTCATATTTATACAATTTAGCCAACTGCATCATTTATGAGGGCCAAAATATCAGGAATCAGATACAGAGAAAAAGGCTTGTCCAGCCACCGCTTAGCCCTTTAAAAGTTTACAAAAATACAAGCTGATGACACCAAAGTCATAACCAGGAAATATCAACATAAATGCCCCTTCTCAGAAACAGTCGTATCCCTCTAGAAGAGTCACCAAAGTCTCTGAAATGCAATAACTCTTCTGCAGACTTTATCAATCGCATCCTTTGATCTTTCCACCGTCTGAGAAAAATATCTGATATTCCTGTTTTCTTTTCATTTGCTGAGTAAGTGATGCCATTTGTTCCTTGGCCTGTCGCACTCTGAATCTCTTTCCCTTTTACCGATATTGAAATAAATCTAATCCTGGGATCGACACACAGTTCTGGGCTCTGAAAACCGAAAACATGGTGAATGCAGATGAATGCATCACCAACTCCTCTGACCAATTTTTCTCTAACAGTTCATGTGTTATGTCTGCATCACTGCTATGTTTTTTACCTTTTGAAAGATCCTTGCGAGTGAGCGACGAGCCCCTATTATTCCTCATCGCATACTCGCGACACTTTTTTGCTCTGCTTTTGAACTCATGCAAGTGAGCGACATTGCATTCTGCTTTTCAGATATTCAATCATCGCACACTCGCACAACTGTTTATTTTAGTTTTATCTCATGTGCGAGTGAGCGACATCATCCGTCTTCTATTCGGTCGCTGACTCACGGGCCTTAAACTCTTACTTCATCATTGACTGCGAGCGCGCGACGACCCTCCTTGTTTGCTCGTCGCTGACTCACAAGTTGATCGCCATTTATCCTCATTGCTTGGCGAGTGAGCGACGAGCCTTGCCTTTTCCTCGTCGCACACTCGCGAGTTGATCTTTCTTTTTCTTTACTAACCGGCGAGCGCACGATGGCCTTCTCCTCTTTACTCATCGCCAACTCGCGGGCCTGCAAATTTCTCTTTATGACTATTTGCGAGTGCGCGACATTTGTTTACTTTACCCGTCGCTGACTCACAGCCTTGAAACCTGACATGAAACAGACATCGCGATTGTGCGATACATACCTTAAGCGCTACACCTGCTCAGTCGCACAGCTTGAAAGACGTGACATAGATAGCTCACGATTGCGCGATGACTATCTATAACAGCTCATCGCGCGCTCGCGGACAGATCAAACCTATCAAAAAATAGATCACGATTGCGCGATGGCAAGATTTACAACTCGTCGTGCACTCGCGACAGAGCAGAACCTCTTTATAAACGGCTCGCAATTGCGTGATGACCCTCGATTGCAACTCGTCGCGCAGTAAAAGGACATAACATAAAACTGATGGCGACTGAGCGATGGGTGGAGACATGACTTTAAAAGGGACATGACCGTTTCTTTGCGTGGCAAAATAGGATTTAAAAATCGGAAACCCTGGGAAACAGCAGAAAGCAAGAAATTCAGAGAATGGGGATAAATGACAGGGCAAAACAGGCCAAATTGCATAGGATGGAAAATTTGGGCAACAAGACCCATGGATTTTCCCTAATCCCTTTGAGGAAGCTCTTGAAATTAAGGGAAATTGGAATTTGGACTAACTAGTTAACTAGGGAGATTTGAAATCGAGATTGAGGGATGCAACAGAGTCTATATGTGTCAGTCTTCTTATTCATCATTTTAATTTATAATTTTGGGTAAAATATGAAACACCTACATCCCACATTTTTTTATTTTTCAATCTTGTGATTTAGATTCTATAATTAGGGGTTGAGAGTTTACATTTTCAAGCTTGTATAACACCACTACCATACCAAGCTACCAGCAATGGGGAAAGGAAAACTGACACAAAAATCAGACTATGCCCAACTGGTTAAAACCCAAGTTTCACTAATGAATATCATGATATTTATTATATTGTAATCTATGGTAGGCAAACCACATAAATTAGATTTTCATTGGATAATAAGGTTGGTTGCAAGTGTCAGGGAACGATAAAATTTCTATAATAAAGTATTAAGAGAAAACATAAATAAAATTGTAGCGTGGGATGTTAGATTGGGATGCATGATGTTACCTGAGGTCTTTGTCCCATAAATTATCATGGTTTGTGCCCAAAATTATGATGAAAATATAAAACAATTTGTTAATAAAAATACCCAAAATGAAATTTTATCTATTACCACGGAAGAATTTAAAATTTT
Organism: Thuja plicata; assembly: GCA_018584345.1. NCBI lineage: Eukaryota > Viridiplantae > Streptophyta > Pinopsida > Cupressales > Cupressaceae > Thuja > Thuja plicata. The sequence continues at coordinate 2,871,060 of MU224737.1, forward strand.
TAGACTTAGGGTTTGGAACAAAAAACTCAAATGTCCATATTGACCTAGAAAATCTTGCCTATAATTATGAAGAAATCAATCAAGAAGGAAAAAATAAATTTCTCAAAGGTATAATAGTGGATGGTACCCAATTGAATCAAAATCATAAGCCTTCTTATAAAGTTTAAATTTTTGTTCCATGGGTTCAGGATACTATTGTCATGCTAACATTTTGCATCGAATTGGAAAATAATAGGCAAGTGGATGTAAACCTTCTTGAAATGGTATTTAATATCCATTATGTTTCTTAACTTATTAGATATTTTTTTTTTGAGCAGATTGTTCAATCTATGCACAAATAATTTGTAATGATTAAAAGAGGTTCCTCTAAGAAATTTAGGTTCACAACCTACTTGTGCCATCTTCTTCTAGTGAAATATTGTAGAATGTTCGAGACCAACAAGCTTCATATTTAGGTGTATAAGAATGATGATGTGATAAAATTATGTCCAATATATAAATGGACCACTAAGATAAGGATGCATGATAACTGAAGAAACTAAAATCATTTTGTAGACTTATTTTTGGCTCTAATGTATCGTGCAATTACAAACACTCCAATGCCTAGATTGTATGAGTCTTGTAGAGATTACAGTCAATTAGGAACTGAAATACAATTGGCTAACTGGTTCCTCATGGAATAATATATTGTGATAAGGTTTTATGGATCAGGAGTAGAACCCTGCAAACTTCCAATACATGTGATAGAGAGGGATTTTTCATTGGAATATGTACAAAATATGGAGAATACAAATCTACTCTTTCATAGTCAAAAAAATAAGACCATATTTCCTTCATTGCCTTTTTCATGTGGAGGGTTCACATTTGAGAGAAAAGAATTCAGTGTGGCATATGAATTTATGAAAAAAAAATCATTTTGATGTTGATAGATACTGATAGTGTGATCCATGCAACATCATTAAGGCAAGGCTTGTGTAAAATAATAACTCTACAAGTAGAATTCAACATGAAATTAAACCCTATCTAGAAATGTTGAAAAACAAGGATTCTTTGGATGAGGTCAAAAAAGTGATGGAGGAAAATATTGTTGACAAACATATTTCTCTAGAACAATTGTCAGCACAAATTAAATGGCATTGTGCCCATAGAGAAAATAAAATAAAGACATCCAAATTAGGAAGTCTGAAAATTTTTACAAAATAGTTGATGTTCCATATACTAGAAAAACTATGCTATAACCTCTATTTAAAGATTTTGTGGGCTTAAATTGGACTTGAAACAAAATCACTAATTTTTGGAGTATGAGGAAGAATCTAGGTGAACCAAAGACTACTGCAGGTTTTGAAGATATCTTAGGAGATGTTGAGTTTAGTGAATTTTGGAATGAAGAGAATCCCTTTGAAGCATATACTGATAATGATAATGATAGTGATCAAGAAATGCCCTCAATTTCCACTCTAACAGCTACTGTAGAATTTGTAAAAAAAATTGAGTAAGCCCATAAAAAACATATACTTTAGGGGCATCCATACTCAAAAAAATGGGTTATCAAGGTGGTTGTTGGGGTTTCCAAGGACAAGGCCCTTGGATTCCACTGGTGGTAGAACAAAGAAAAACTAAATAAAAATGAGGCATTACAGTTGAATCAATAGGGAAAGGGAATACTTTTACACCTGAACCTCATTTTTTTAGAGCTTCAAATCCAAACACTCATGTTCAATCGCAACCAGAACCTGATGATAAATCAAGTGTTACTACTAGTGGTAGATATGGTATGGGTACTAATACTAGTTGTGGTGAACAAGTGAAACAACAAGTAATCATTCACAAGAGGCTAATAGTAGAAGATACTATACATGATCTCAATGATCAATACATTGTGAAGAAGCAAAATGTTATGAAAACAATGAAAACACAACTCCAACTCTATCAATTTCTACCATAAAGATATTATTTGTAGCTCTAGAAAAAAACCCTCAAAAGAGTCCAATAACTCCAACTGTAAGTGAGAGTGGGATAGGATTAGGAATGGGTATTGCTAATCCTCAAAATGAAACAGATAGAACCAAAGAATAGGTGGAGGTTCCTACATCACTACAATCTTTATTTCACCATTGAAACATTTGATTGTGTCAACAACCCAAGATTTTGATTATAATACTTTCGTTGGTCAATTTACAAATAGAGAAAATAAGAATGATGAAAATAAGAAGCTAATGATGAGGGTTGAAACTACTGTATCTTTAGAGTATCAGCCTTCATTGAATAGAGTATTTCCCACATGTGACCCAAAAAAATAAATAATGGATTGCATGGTTTCTATGCCCATAATTTAAAATAAAAATTAACCAAAGAGGCATACGGATCCCTCTAAATTTCACCTTAGCACCATCCAAATGGAATTTTCCATAGTTAAAAATGTGGACAAAATTAATGTGTCAAAAAATACCAACCAAGTGGGTACACATCATTTCTCAAGATGGAGATGGAGAGAGAGAGAGAGAGAGAGGTTGGAGATACAATTAGAAAACTTACAAGAAGGCCTAGAAAATGAGAAAGTAAAGAGGAAAGTAGTGAATAACAAGAGCATTGAATTACAAAAAAGGATTAAAAAATTTGTCTCTACATCTACAAGTAAAGAGAATGAACAGATGGAGGTGGAATTGAATGAACTAAAGCAAATATTGGTTGAAAGAATCAAAAATTATGATGATGAAGGAGCCTCTTCAGTTTAATTATATAAAAAGTTGGAGAATGTCATTGCCTCAACAAAAAATTTACAAAACCAATTGGACCATGAGACAGAAAAATAAAAATAGTGGAAAGAAAAAGACTGACACAAGAGCTACAAAGGGAAAAAATGGAATTAAATCTTCCCAAGACATATTGAATGAATATGGGAAACAAATAGTGAGGTATATAAAAGAAAAATAATCAGGGACAAATAATAAAGAGAACTGACTAGTTGTGTCAGTACTTTGAATTTATTATAATACTGACAGTACATTATGGGAAGATCAATGAACACATTGCTCATAATAGAAACATGTATTCAAGAGATAAAATTGCAAAATAAATTTTGCAAATGGTCTAAAAATATAATGAAAAATATTTGGCATCAAAGGGAATTCACAACTACATTGATGCCTCAGTAAAGACATCATTTATCATTGAAAAATATATGAAACTATGAGAAGCAAAGTAATGTCTAGAAAAGGCTCCAAAAAATATGAAGAAGTTGCATGGAAAGGTACAAAAACTAATAGATCTAGGTTTTTCAAAGAGTTTTAACGCAAAAAAGTAATACATTGGAAATGATGCCTTCAAAAAGAATATAGAGGGGAAAATAAAGTATTATTTGGAATTGTCTCCTAAGGACACAAGTGAGGTGATCTTTCTAGGTCACATCAAACCATTGATAACCTTGAATTCAATGTTGGATGAAACATTGGTGGCACATTCCTCTTCCAATTATGAATTGTTGATAAATTTGCACGTCACTTGTCATATGTTACAAAAAATTGGACTTCCATCAGATGGAGAGTGGAGCACCCTACAAAAATTGATACAATGATTTCATAATATGTATTTTATAATTTATATTGCCAAATTATTTCATTTTTTAAAGTTTTCTTTGTTTGTAATTTCAAGCATATTGTAATTTGTCATGGCTTTAATTAACTATGTTTTACGAGTATGAATAGATTATGATGAGCCAGGAGATTTCAATGTATTGGTCATTCTTTATCATAGGGAATTATGTCACTTTCGATCATGACCCCATATTAGTGTTAACATTCTCTCAGTCCTTCATGTCTTGCTTATTTTCCCGAATTCTTTCAGGTTTTCTTATTTTTTTTATTTGTAGTTTCTAGCATATTTTAATTTGTCATGACTTGAATTAAATGTGTTTTATGAATATAGACAAATTCTGATGAGCCTAGATATTTTAGTGCCTTGGTCATTCTTTACCATATGAAATTATGTCACTTTCCAACATGTGCCCACATCAATGTTAACAGACCTCGCATGCCTTCTTTCCATGCTGGAGATTAGTTAGGAATAGAATGTTTTTTTGTTGAAATCTAAATCTTGTAAATAACTTGTAGATTGTTTCATTACTTACTCTATAAAAGGAATACCAGTTTCATGACTCATAATATACTTCTTCAAAAATGTTATTTGATAGAGCATAATAGAATAGTGTTTTAAGTTCCTAGGTGTTATAGTTTGATATTTTGAGTTGTACACGATTTAATGATACTATGACATTGATGAATCAAAAGAATGTTTCATGTCATATTTTTACCTCCAAATTGTATTGAGATATGTTGCCTTTCTTTCAAAGAAAGAATTAAAATGCTTAAAATAATTAACAGTGAATGTTAAAGTGTGGTTTCGAGATGAAAGAACAATTTGTGACTGAATGGTTTAAAATAGAAGCAAGGAATTATGTGTTGTTTCTTATTTTCTAATTTATGTATGCTCTATTATTCTACTATTTTTTGTGTGAATAGATATTCAACAAATTCAATTGCATATCAATATTAAATGGCATTGACAGAAACATGAAATGTCATCAACCACATTTAGGATTTTGTAATATAAATGATGATAAACACTAATAAGTTTAATAAATACCTAGTAAGTACTATTTCTAAATATCTTAAACTTTCCAAAACATCTCATCATTCATGTCACCAAATTGAGAGCTTCGTTGATTCTTGTCTATTTTTTCTTCACTCGCCATACCTCTTCTTAACTGCATCTCAAAACTATATGTACATGTGTCACTGATATTCATTATGTCACTCTCAATTGTCCCACTTTGGTTTTAAGTGTTTCCCAACCCTCTTCTTTCACATTTGGACTTCCTAATTACTAGTTCCCTTTCATAAAGAAAACTTTTGACATCATACCTAGATGTATACAACCTTAAGCAATTTTTCAAATTCTTGTCTAGTTTGTTTCTTATCTTTGATTTTAAGAACCCCAAAGTACTTAAAACTCTCTCATGCTCCACAGAACCCAATATCATGTTTTTACATAAATCAACAAGTTATAAAAAAATTGATATTGAATCCTGTTAAATTTTGCACTGACCTAGAATTGTCCAAAGCCTTTTTATTGATCTCTTGGTGAGGGATCTCCATTTTTTTTCTAGTGTTCCCTCATAGTTGTTGAAAACTAGGTTGGTTTCTCTCTAAGTATACTGGCATTTATAGTTTGTCTATTGAATTGTATAGATTTGAAAAAAAATCCCTATCAAACTCATTAGCTTCCAATGATAATAAATTGCACTATTGAGTTCCCAATATTGAGGAAACATAATAGACATGGCTTCAAATACATCCACAAGAGGGGGTCATTTTCTATTCTCTAAGGAAATCGAATAGGCATTTTCTTCAGAGAGCCAATTACAGACTCAACAATCTTTCTACAATATTCCCTTCTAACACTTACGTCTTGCTTCTTAGGACACTTTCCTTGTTTTGTGACTATGGCAAGGTAGTGCATTGGTATCTCAAATCTACGTACACTGATACACAACTCTTCATTTTCATTTATCAATAAAAAATTATTAGAATTGATCAAATTTGTCAGTGTCTTCCACCTAACAAATCTTTCATTTATAAATGTTTTTTGTGATTGATAGAGATTATTAAGGGTCATGCATGTCAGTTTACATAGCTTAGCATATTCTACAATATGCATAGCTCTTTCTTGGGATTTTTTTTGCAAGAAGTCTCATTTCCTCTAGAATGGGGGGGAAAGTCTCTATATTACTCAACCTATGAAGTAGGTCAAGATATCTTTCTATAGTGTGGAAATTCTCATACATTACTCCAATCAAGGATCGATATTTTAAATTAGATCAATGTGTTAGTCCATCCAAGGAAATACATTTGGTATCAACATCCTCAAGAAGCTTGTTCCCATCAATTATTCTATCGACAAAATTTTAAAATTCCAAAAACTATTTAGGACTTCAACAGAAGTATGAGTATATCTCTCTAACTAAATCTTCAACATTTGTTACTAGAGGATACTTTCTCACAATTTTAAAATATAGATTCATTTTGTGGGTCATGAAATGAGTGTTATTCATGTAGGGTGAACAAGAATTTTGTAGCTTTATGTAAATATTGTTCCTATTACCTTGCATTACTGAATCTCCATCCACTCCTACACATACGAATGTTTTGGCAATTTTCAAGTCATCCATACCTCCATATTCAATTAAAGAATTCTTAACTAGTTGAAACAGAGTTTCCATTATCACACTCTCCTTCATTATAGTAACGCATAGTAGATGAGGTTGGTGGACATGATTTTGTACAGTGTAAACATACATGCATACCAAAGATATATTATCTATTGTCGTAACTTTGTCTAAATACAATTTAATAAAGTTTGACTCTCTTATTTTTTCATTTATATCTTGTTTTATAACCTCGTCAAGAACACTTTCCCATTCCCATCCACCATTTTTTGACCAATAATTGTTAGGAAAGTTGGGAACTTTCAAAAGGTGTAATAAAGTACTAATTTCTAGGTAGTCTGTCATAGGACACCCTCTACTCAAAATATTAAAAATAATACTTAACTGAATAGCTTTTCCCAATTGTTATACTACCATTGTATTTCCAAAAATAGCCTCAATAGAACCTCCACATTCAACAACCTTTTTTTACCTTTTCAAATGTGCATCATATTCTAACGCATTCTTAACATGCTGAAATTTCTGCTTTGGTTTCTATCTTATCACTGATTTTTCAATTCCATCTATGATTTCTTTTTTTGTAAAATTACCAATATGTTTTTCTATGGTGTCAATTTTTAGTTTCAAACTCTTGTCCTTTTTATGTTTCCAACTACAAATCCTACAAGTTTTCATTCTATTGAAGGCTCGCCTTTCTTTGGATTCTCTATTGGTTCAATGAATGGATACTTTGACACCCAATCAATTTGAAAATTCCTCAACATATCCCACTTCAAACCCATTTTTATATGGATTTTATTTTCTCATTTTGTGCATCATTATTTATGACATTGTTACCCAAGTTGACTATCTCGTTCTTGCTAGCCTGGGTATTTACCAGAACATCTTCTTCATTGTCATATGAGAGATCACATTTGCCTCATTCTTCAATATTTAGTGTAGGTTATGAATCTTGTAGTTGTGATTATGTACCTTCATCATTTTGACCACAAGCATTGCCAACATACAAATTTAAGGTTATACATTTTCATAGCCTCCATTGGCCTTTGCTACATTCATGAGTCTTAACCTTATTCCTATTTGACATATCCAATGAATAGAGGCTGTAAAAAAATATCTACTTTTTTAAGAAGCAATAATAGACTATAGGATATATTGGCCCTAGGGTTTAGAATCTAGATGTTTGAGGTCTCCCCACTCAATAATAATGAACTAAAAATTGCAAATAGATTGAGATGAATAATATTATAACACTTCAAAAAAATGATCATGTACCTTTAGATTCTTAGTGAGTATAACTAGCAATCAACAATGCAGCAATGGTTGTTCCTGGTTTAGAACTTGGCTATTGATCCAAATTGAGAGCTCAAAACCAACCAAATTGTGTAAAAGTAAATCTAATCTTTGATTGTGTTTATACCAATCCCTATTTGGAAAATTCCATGGGAATTTTAAATGGTATACAAGTATTTGGTGAATCCTATTTAATTATAACATCTCTTGTAAATGTAGGGAAAATTAAACCTCGACAAAACATATCCATTGTAATTTTCTAGGCGATTATGCATCATCCATTTGAATGGACTTATAATAGAAATGGTGAAATTAATCCTCCCACAACATTGAACAATTAATGGTATTGGTGAATATGGTAGTGAATTAAGATAGGCTTATGAAAATGGAAAGCAAACTGAGTCCTCATTCAAATAGAACTATTGATCTTGCTAATTGGTGAATATGACCATAAATTAAGGCACGCTTCCAAAATTATAGGCAAAAGTATTAAATAGATCATTTGGAAAACGTAGATTCTATTAGAGAAATATTTAAATCAATACTTGATCAATGAATAAAAATGATGGTGAATTGAATTGCATTTTACCAAAAATGTATAAATTCAAGGTGATCTAACCACCCCATTCAATCCCACTTATTTGCCAATTTTAAAAATGCCGACATGAAATATTCACCAATATAGTTTTCATTGATCATTTTCCTCTAAGATCTCAATTGTGAGAAATAAATTGTGTCTAATTCTTCTTTGTGGCATAGTAGTATGTGTTTGTATTGGAATATTATCATATGCTTGTGAAGAAACAATAGATATTGGATGCACATACCGATCTCATAGTGCCTTTCTCGGATACCCTATTTCCCTTCATTTGGTATCAAAGCTTTATTTTGGGATCTACAAGTTGCTTGTATGTTATTTTATGTAAGATTTATTTTCATTTCAGGTTTTGGGTGTTCATCCTATGAATATTTATTCAACTAAAAATCTGTAGGAAATCTAAGGGAATCAGTTGAAGAAGATTTATCCTTTAATGAGTGAAATTATTGTACTTGTTTAGTTTTTAGGACACGCCATCCAGTTTCAAGGATAGTGAAGATAGAGAAAATGGAGTTGTTCATGTTGAAATGGAATTGTTCTGGAGCTCATGGTTGATAGAGAAACAATTCTTGATGCATGGGTTGTGCTTAATACGCTTTTTGGTTGCATGCAACAAAGTTTTCATATTGGGTTTCTGTGAGAGGCTCTCTGGTAATATGGAGAAGCTTGTGTTGTTTTCCAACTATAGAGTGATGTTCTTATGTTGGGTGTTCGCTTATTTCTAGTATTAGAAGGTTTCATTTTTGCTACTTCAAATGCATGTATGTTATGGAGTTGATCATTTAATGATTTGGAAGCTTCTGAAATAGCCAGTCTTCCTCATATACATATTGGCCTACAAATGGGCTTGGAGTTCTTGAAATTCTTTTTTTGTATGGATTTTTCTACTTGCATAGCTTGGATTCATGATCCTAGGTTAAGAGATTTATAGATTTCCCTTAAAAACTATGGTGATGCTCATTTATGACAATCCGTTGTTCCAGCTTAAGTTGTTTGGTGCTTTTTTAGACTTTTGAGTCTTTGAGATGAGAATTGTGTGTGGATGTGCATACATTTTCTCATACACAATGGTTTTGTAGGTTTTACATAGTCAATAAAAATACTTGCATTTTTTTAGATCTACTAAAGAGCTATTTTTTAGACCCTCATTCATTTGGGGTCTTATTGGATGAGATAGTTAGAGTTCTTTATGCCTTATTTATGCATGGTGAGAGAATTTTTTTATCTTCTTACTCTACATGGGGATGTTGGTACATGATTATTCACTCAGCATTTCTATCATGATTCTTTTTGGATTCATGTACTATGGTGCTCGATGTGGACTTGATTCACTTGACATTGGATATGAGATCTTGTGTGAATCAATCATGATCACTAGTTTGTGGTCATATGTTGTCACATGGTTCTTAGGTGATGACATATAGATTCTTGTATATCTTTCTTCAATTAGATGTGAAGAACATGCGAGAGTGTTGAATAGTCTCAATAACTAAGAGGGATGGTGTATCAATTATCCCAAGATATTTTAAAACTTGATTGATCAGTTATAAAAGTTAAACCAATCAGATAAAAAAATATAATGAGCATGAAACCATGTAAGAAACACAATGCACAATGAACACTAGATTTACATGGAGAACCTAATATGAGAAAAACCACAGAGAATCTAATTCTCATGAATATAAACACTCGTTAAGGTAATTTTAAAAATGAGGGCTCACTGCCAAAATGCTCGCAGTTGATAGGCTCACTACTGGTGGGCTCACTGTTGATCAGGCTAACTTCCCTGGATACAAAAAGATAGCTATCATAGCTAATACAAAAAATAGTCTTAAAATCAAAACCTGAATTGATGAGGTTACATTTGTACATCCATGAATTTAGTTATGGTTAATAGCACAACAATTTTATGTAGAAGATCCAGATGGGAATCAATTGCAAAACTCATCCTACTACTTCTTCACACAAACTTTGTATCATATCTCCTTTCATCAACTATCCTTTTTCTATTCGCATTACCTTATCTTCTCCTTCAACAACTTTTCACTTCACATCTATTATCCATCATCATCCTATGAAACCAAAAAGATGATCTATATATATATATATACTCGTAGACATGATATAACTCAATAATGAGTTGGCCAACAAAAGATGTTGGCATGAATAACAATATTGAAATATTCATTAAAGCATGCTAGCATCAGACTCAAAAGATAGGTTGTATGTTAAGATTTTCCTTCCATGTTACCACATGACCTATAGATAGGTCATACACAGGATAAGTACATTTCATACCATAATTACCAAAAGATATTGGATATTAAAGTACATAAGATATATTCTAATATCGATGGGAGTGCCACAACCAGGACCATGTCTGATTATAATAAAATTCAGAATCAATTGAAAGAATATGAATAACTGCAATTTTTACATATCAAAAATTTTGTAACATTCTACATGAATGTCTGAATAGAAAGAATACCCAGAGAAGTCATAAAGCATAGTTTCCAATATCAAAAGATTGATCGTCATAATTCTACACTAATTGTCTTTAATAGATGTAACCAAAAACACTTCCATAATCGGGGTGAGGATTCACTCCATATAAATGACAAAGAAAAATATTGTTGTTTGTCCCACTAAGAGGGGGGTGACTTAGACAAATCAAACCTTAAACTCTTAAAACTGAACTCGCTGATTCACTCGGTAAGTACTGAATACAGTAAATAACCAATTCACCAAATAACATAAGCAGCAATCAATCATTCAAACTTAGCGACATCATATTAACTCATTCACACATGATATAACTCATAAATACAGGATTTAACGATCAAACCCAATTTGGGAAAAACCTATGTGGGAATTGTAACCCACAATAAAAATGCACCCTTCTGGAGTACGCTCGGTTAAGAACTTATCATGTTAAAGATTACAAACACATTTTCTAAATGTGATCCTGTTAGGGGATTTACCTTAGATCTGTTAAGATCTTCACCCTGTTAGGAGTGGCCTTGTTAGAATTCTTCAAACACTCTTTTGGAATGTCACCTAAGTCTAGGTTTTACAAATAGGACGGTTAAATCTACTCGGTTAAGGGATTTCTCTGTTAGAAATATTAATAAGCAACAGTAAACTTTGATCTATAAAAATTAGTAACTCACTATGCTTGGATTATATCCTTTATGCTCAATTGAATACTGGCATCACATACTCCATTGATCTCTTTCTCAGACTATAGATTCTTCAATCTGTCTTTCTTTGTTCTGCTCGGTAAATGTTGTTCTTCAACTTCTTTCCTTATTTTAATTCGCCACTAGCCTTACTCTCCGTGTAATTCTCATTCCTTATATAGACATACTTTTTCCTCTTAATCTCCTTAATTTGATTTTCCTTTCTTTGTGCTCATTCATTCGATCATCTTCTTCAAATTTCTCAACTCGGTAAACCAAATCACTTTTACCTCAGAACTTGTAACTTTTCTTGGAACTTTCACTTTTCTTTTTAACTGCTTGATCTTCACCTTAGATATTCACATTGAATTTTCTCGTTCATAGATCTTGTAAAAAAATTCATTTAATTCATTTCCTCGTCCAGCTCATCATTGCTTTGCATTAAATTTGATTTCATCATCATTTACTATCAGTATATTATACTCGGTAAAACTTGCTTTGCAACTCGGTAACTGACTTCTTCACTGCTCGGTATCTAACTCATTTTTGGTGCTCGGTAGCTATAACTGACTCACATAACATTCTACTGAATGACTCAGTCTATCTCGGTAAAGTATCTCTTTCAGTCATAACTTAATTCATTGCAGTTCCCGACTTGATCAATCAAATGTACCGATTTGATAACATCAAATATATAGTAGAAAACAACTATAACATCATTACTTCATCATTGTCTGATTTGTATTTTTCACCCATTTAACTTCTCCTCTTAAGATATGGTAACATAATAAAAATCAATTAATCAATTGCTTGACATCAATGACAAAACAATAACTGATCTAACAATTTCTACAATCATGATACTCGGTATCACTCAGCCTTCATCTTCTCCATAAAACATTCATCACTTAATCAACAATTGTATCGTATTGTTCACCATCTAGACCACAACATTCCAGACCAAAGGTTTTATCATTAATGAAAACAATGTCATACCATTTCAACTATCTCTCGCTTTGGCATTGACGGAAAAACTTCCAAAACTCAAAAAACTCCCCCTTAGACAAGAAATATCTTTTTTGTTTTCTCTTCATTTTCTCCCCATTTTTCCAACAATGGAAGAGGGCCAAAATAAGTACAATCTTAAGTAAATATAATATTTTTCACAAGAAAAATATTCATGTGCCTTTCTTTCACGATGGGAAGAATTTTCTTCCAAGCTTGCACCGCAAAACTCATCTAAGCACACATATTATCCTGTAAAATCAATAAATTAATTAAATATGATAGCGAAACATTATATAGAGATGGGCACTATAGAAAGAAATTATTGGCATCATAAATTATCCTAGAGAGATGATCCAACCAGACCTCAACAATTTCTTTCACCAACTAGAAAGTGTTGACCACATCTTCTCTCTGTCTTTGAACAGACAATAGTTTAGACTACAAAACACCAACTCTGATTCTCTTTTCAATCCTTTTCCTTGAAGATTTCAAAATTATTTCCAATCTCGTTCAATTTAGATTCAATGGCATTAATTTTACTTCTAAAATCATCAATAGCAGTAGGCCACTGAAGACAATACCTTTAAATGGCATACATTTCCTTAATGCACTCTTTTGTTTCACCAATATGTTTGTACAAATTATGTTTAGAACCGACATATATTTTCTCAATTAATTTTTTTATCTCGTGTCCTTCACATCCTTCCTACACTATTCTTTCATCATTTACCTTTACTAGATCATCTGGTAACAACTCAGAAATAGCAAAAATAGTAATACCCCTTTTCAACATATAGTCAACTATAGCATCTTCTACACCATGCCTACTGACCAGAGAGTGGGCATACCATATTTCACCAATCCTAATGAAATCACCTTACTCTATAATAGAATAAATTTTATTTGAATCAAATAAATTAGATTCAAATGAAGGCACACCTTCCTTTTCCTTCTCTTCTGATATCTCGATGATAGCTTATTTTCCTTTAGAGCTAGTTTTTCTTCTTTTAGGTTTTGGAGAGGAACCACCAATGATAACATCAAATTCCATCAGACCAAAGGAGGTACCCTCCTCAAAAATACTGACAGGAATAGAACCAGATAATACCACACTGGAGCATAAATACATATGTGGTGATAAGAAATAAACTGTACAAGAATTCTCTTTGTCTTCCAAATATTCCAAGTATCTATAATCTTGTTTTCCAACATGGATACCCGACAACCATACAATAAGCTTTATTGTTGGTAATGAATTCAGAAAGTAGAATACCAAACACATAAGAAGAGACAAAAACTAGAAAGAGTCTCCCTCAACCAGAGGCATTCTGATGTTCTCAAATAAATTCTCCATTAATAGACTACACAAATCAAATTGTGGATTCTCCTTTACGACCTTGTGTGCAAGATATATAGAAATAGAAGAAGTAGAGCCTTCACAATTCTAAAAATAGATTTTAAAAGTGATTCCATATGCAACATACCTGACAGAAAAATTGGTACTTGTATTGATCAGTAAATATTAGGGATCTTTATTAATACTAGTAAGCTCCTCTACATCTCTATATTTCACCTTCTTCTTCCTAGGAAGATCACCAACACAACAAAAACCAATAATTTCCTCAATGGATTCCTTCGCGATCGAATAGGGTTTTTCTAGAATAATACTACCATCCTTAACTCGAATCAACAGGAATAGAATAGATTCTTTGTTGGTAAACTAGGGGAATTCTCCCCACAAATCCATACCCAAGGTTGTGACATTTTTTAATTCCTAAGCTCTCAATCCTTGTTCCATTTCCCTTATTTTTTTATGATCATATTCATCTATTTTGACTCTATTTAGCTTCTTCAAAATATCATCGCTTGATTCTCTGACTATTAACCTAGATTCCATGACTTAGATTATGATGTAATTATTCCTTCAACTCTTTCTACTCTGCAACACTTTGTTACTCTCTTTGCAAGAGGTAAAAAATGAATTGAAAACTCTGTCAAATTCATCCTTAATAAACCATGATTATTTCCTATTGAAAAGTGCATCGATGATGTCAGCAAATGTACATTGCATTTCAATCAATCACATAAAACTTAATTACTTTGAAAACAAATCATACCTTATTTCAAAAAGGGAGAATCAATAGAATATTTGTTGCATACTCCCCCTAAGCCAAATTTGTTGTCTTAGTTACCGGAAGAACTCACACTGAGATTTGGTGCCACAAACAAAATTCTTTTACTTATTTCCTTCTTCTTCCATACCATAACTATCTTCTTCTTGGATTCTTTTGATTCTACAATTTACTTCTCATTTTCAGATCTTACCGAAGAAGCTACATATCTGCATGTTTTAGCATAGTGTTTGTCCTTACTACATTTGAAACATCTGATATTCCTCTGATTCCAATTGATTGACTAGGCTCTAGATCTGCAGTGATTAACTTTGTGACCATACCCATGATATAAATAGCAGTGACCATGAAAAACATTATTCATTCCATTCCTCTTAACCGGATAATTGACTTTTGCAATGATTTTCTTTATGAAAAAAACTTGTGAAATTTAAAGCATTGAATATTTTGTTCCATCTTGCTTCTACACACTATAGCCTTATGTCCAAAATTTTTGCATTGAAAATAGTAACCATTAAATGATGAGTACCATTGAGTATTTGCTTTCCTGACTAGAGACATATTCGACGGTGCATCAACATTGTGGACCTTGCTTGTAACTTCATATTTTGCTTCATTTTTAATCATTTTTCCTTCACCCTTGATATTATGATCCAAGTTCTCATCAGAGATCCCGAGCCCTTTTTATCCTTGTGATTTTTCTACATTGATAAAATATATTCTAGAATTGTGTTGCTCTCACATACCTTTGCTTCCCATTGCAAATTCTTCAGCTCTTAGTCTAGCTTCACGTTTTCTTCCACTTTATGTTTGATATGATTTTTAGGATTTCTTCAATCTTCCTGTAGTCTTCCAATTGTAGCTTTAGGTTTGAAACATTTTCTTTTGATTCCTTAACTCTAGAATGACTTCTTTATGTCTTTCTTTTAATTTTTGGATTTTCTCTCTTAGCTTATTGATACAGACATTTAACTCCATTAGATTTTCCTTCAGTTCTTCATTCTTTGATTTTGTGCATTCTATATCATCCAACATTGTCTTCATTTCTTCATCAGAATAATATATATTCTCCTTCCATCTTTTACACCAACCAAAAACTCCCTTAAGTGGTAATGTGTTATCTGCAAGGGACCAAGCTCTTATACCAATTTTTGAACAATCTGGATAACTAAGAGGAGAGGGTGAATTAGTTATCCCAAAATATTTTTAAACTTAATTGATCTGGTAGAAAATTTAATCCAATCAGATAATAAAAATAGTAATGAACATGAAACCATGTAAGAAACACCTTGCATGATGAGCACCATATTTGTAAGAACCCTTCACAGGCTCAACTGCTGAACTGTGTTTCTTTTTTTGTTTTGGTTTTGGATGTTTGAATTTTTTTGCATTTTTTGCAAGGGTTTTGAACAAAAAGAAAATGAACAATAATCTGAAATTTTGAAACAAAAAACTACTGCTGCAACTTTGAATTAAATTCCAATAATTACAGCAATGCTAACTACTAATAGTTGCAAGAAAAAACCTGATAATGATGCCCAATGATGAAGGCAAAGAGTTGCACTCGGAATCACTGTTCACGCAGCACTGTTCACTGTGTCACTATTCACTATTCACTGTTCATTGTTCACAAATCACTATTCATGGCTGTACAGAATTACTGTTCACGCGTACGGAATTACTGTTCATGTCGTATGGAATTACTGTTCATCACAACACTATTCATCTGCACTATTCACAGTGCAACTATCTCTTCCTTATTTTGTAAATGCGATGAACACTGAAATAAAATATTGTTGACGTACAATCAGAACCTCTGTATGAGATTCTCTCTGAATTATCAAATTCACCAGGTATTTCACTGGCTCAAATGATGAACACATAGAAGAAAATACGTTCTTCAATGGAAACAGTTGAAACCTTTCTCAGAGCAAGAAGAAATAATCAATAACAATGGATGCTTCATTCTTCATTTTCCGAGCAAATATAGGCCTCCAAAAACCCTAATCCTCTTCATTACAATTTTGCTTGTAATTTCATTTAATTTCACTTTGGGTGTCAAAAATGATTTTAATCATTAAATGGAAATTTAATTTTAATATTTCAATAGTCTGGCTTAGATAATTTAATTTAAAATATGGCCCCGTCTAATGATGAGTTGACCCTAAAGTTAAGTGATTATAATATAAAGTCACTTTATAACTTTATTATTAAATCACTTAATAATAAATGCTAAGTTATTCAAAATTGTCTAACTCCATGAATACTTTGAATTTAGCTATGCCGTCTGAAATTGGAGCTCACCAGTTGACCACCCATATGACCATGATGTCTGCTAAAAATAGCAGGGGTCCATCTCTAACTGCTAAAAATAGCCTGACCAAGCCAAACTCAAAGAAAAACTCATCATAAACAAACTCTGGCAACCCAAAAGTGTACTCTGCTCTATCCCCAGAAGATCTCCACGCCAAGGTGACCCTCTATCCAATCCTACTAGCCTACGAGGGTCTCTGATAGGCTAATCACAAGCTAGAGTGATGTCTCTAGCTAGAAGGGGACATCACAGTCCACCCTCCCTAAAATTGCTTGTCCTCGAGCAATCTCAACTCTGGATGCTATAAAATCTCCTCGCTCTCCCAAGTAGCATCCTCTACCAGGAAATCCTTCCACTTCACCAAATATTCTCAGATGGTACGTCTCCTCAAGTTCCTCTCTCTGAAATCAATGATAGCCTCCAGTATCAAAACAAGTTTTCCCTCATCATCCAGGGGTGGTAGTACTGTAGAAGGCACAATATGATGTCCTAGCGCCTTCTTGAGGTGTGACACATGAAAAATGTTGTGCACCTTGCTCTCTGCCGGAAAATCTAACTCATAAGCCACCTCTCCCACTTTCCTGATAATCCTGTATGGACCATAGTATCGTGGCTTAAGTTTCTTGGCACCACTCTTCTTGAGAGTGGATTGATGGTAAGGATGCAACATAAGATACACCATATCTCCAACCTCAAAAGTTCGCTCAGTCCTCTTCTGGTCTGCATACTGCTTCTGCTAATTCTGTGCCTTGGTTATATTATCCTTGAGAGTCTTAACAATGTCTTGACTCTCCTATAATAAATCACCTACACTAGGCACTCTACTGTCACTCAAAAGTAGATCCATAAAATTGGGTGCCTCATACCCATACAGGGCCATAAAGGGTGACATCTGAATAGACATGTGCTAAGTGGTATTGTAGCAATACTCACAGAGATAAATCCACTTTACCCATGCCTTCTGTTTCCCTGCTATATAATTTCTGAGATATCCCTCCACCCATTTATTCACTATCTCCATCTGACCATCTGTATGAGGGTGGTAGCTAGTACTCGGAGTGAGTTCTGTTGCACACAACCTGAATAGCTCCTGCCAAAAGTGACTCATAAACCTACTATCTCTGTCACTCACAATGCTTCGAGGTAAGCCATGTAATCTGAATATCTCCTTGAAGAACAACTCTGCCACCTGGGTAGTAGTGTATGTAGTAGTGATCAGAAAGAAGTGTGAAAACTTCGTAAGGCGATCCACAACCACATATATGCAGTCCCTGCCTTGGGCTCTAGGAAGTCCTGTGATGAAGTCCATAGACAAAAAATCCCACTTCCTATCAGGAATCGGAAGTGGCTGAATTAAACCGGCTAGATAGGAGTGTTCTTGCTTATTCTGCTGACAGGTGGGACACTCCCTAACAGACTGAAGTACCTCTGCTTTGAGCCCTTTCCATGTGAAGCGCTCTCTAATCTGCCGGTATGTCTTGTAGAAACCAGGATGTCCTGCCATAGGTGAATCATGAAATTATTTCAAAACCATCCTCCCCACTGCTGATCCTGGGACCAAAAATATTCGCCCTTTGTAAATGATGAGCTCATTCACAAGGGTGTATCTGCTGTCCTGAATAGTCCCATCTATGAATCTAGCTGCCCAAGTATCC
>MU224737.1:2900877-2928196 GCA_018584345.1 Thuja plicata
TATTTACCGAAACTCAGTAAATAAGCAGAGTATACCGATCAATCCAGAGTTAGCTATGTAAGATGCAAAATAGTAAAGAAATGAATCATACACACATAACACATGAATTTTAACGTGGAAACCTTGTAAAGGGAAAAACCACTAGGACCGGTACCCCAAATTTTCACTCTTCTGAAGTGAGCTCTGTTAGGAGCCAACCCTGTTAAAGGTTACAAACACACTGTTAAGTGCAACCTTGTTAGAGGATTTTATACATAGAGGTTGTCACTTAGTATCGGGCATCTATTGCTACCATCCTTGAATCAGCCTCCTTCTTAGACTGTCAATAGGTATTAGGCAAGTCCAATGCTACTTTCATGAATCAACCTTTTTGGCACTCCTTGAGATGTACCTCAATATATAGAAGACTGTTAAGTCCTTCTCGGTTAAGAGACTTGATGCTTCAATGGTTAAATTGAAACATTGTGACCTATTCATATTGCAACTTGAATTGTAGATTTTTAGATCTATTTAAGTACATTACATCTCTGACCAATGTATCAATTCAATCCTTGTGCTCCACACTTTCTTCTCTGTGATGTTGTGCTCATTGTTCGTCGGTTGTCTGTAGAATTCATTAGCTCTCCTTCAGCTTGTTTGATCAGCACTGCATGAAGTTGTTCTTCATCAGTTTCTCTTCAGCATCCTCTTTCTATTCACTCCCCTTAATCCACTTTTTAAATGAATTAAGCTTGTCTCTTATATAGACATAATATTCATCGTTTCTTGGTTTTTGATTCTTGGCATGATAAACAATCCATCCAATTAGATTTAAAGCATAACTCCTGATTTTTCTCATAGACATCTTCTTGCCAACTGTACAAATCATATTTAAATCAATCACTTATCTCTGGTCAAATAAAACAAAGTAGACAACCAGTTAAGTCTATATTGAGCTCTACCAACTAGATATTTTTTCATTTTCTGAACTCTTTGTTCTGTCGATCACCACTGCAATTAGTTGTCGGTGACAACTGACTGATCCGTCGGTGAGCCTCCAGTTAGCTTCATGATCTCCGTCTGTCGGTCATCATTGAAATTTTACTCGTCAAGCAACCTGTGTTTTTTCTTCGTTGGGCAACACTATGCTTCTGATCGTCGGGTATCACTATGACTGTTCTTCTTTGCTCTGTCCTTCAGTAAGCACTCCGTCGGTGTTTTTTGTCACTTAGTGAATACTTGACATTTATGTATTTTTTAAAGCATAACTTTGGTTCTTTTGGTTCTCTGAAGTCTTTGACATTATGTATATGACTGTACAGATAATATCAAGTTGACATCAATGACAATACAGTCCATTAACTGATTTAATGACCTGCATTATCTTCAACTTAACATTATCAAACATTCAATCAGTTACATATCATCAATCTCTCCCTTTGGCATTGATGGCAACATTATATATTATCACTATAGCATTTCTAATACAATATGAAATACAAAAGTTGAGATTCATTAAACTACCAATCTTTTTGTTATGTTAACCGATAAATGTCTGACCATAGGTAAGCTCTTATTTTAGCTTAGATTTGCTTCTTGCAGCTCTCTCTGTCTTTTGATGTGTTGTTCTCTCTCCTTGTGTCAATTTCTCTCCCTTGACTGTTCTTCTCTTTTGATGTCTTTTTCTTTTGTCAGCAACTCTCCCTTTGTATAATATTTCCATACAATTTCTTTCCCTAAGGATATAATCTCTCCCTATTGGAGTAATGTGATAATGGATAATCTCTCTCCCTTTTCTGAAGAATGAGATAATACGGATAATCTCTCTCCCTTTGACAACAATGCCAAACAAATATCTCACAAGTATCTGACATTAATGTCAAACAATCGTTTCTCTCCATCCATAATATATTCCTTGAATTTCCCTTATCCATCAGCAATACAACAATATGCTCTAGTGCTCAGTGATGATATATACCTGTATGTATATAAATGTATCCTTGAAGTTCATCTCTTTGCTTGCATCAACATTAATGATATTCTGATAATATATAGGCTAATGCAGCCTTCTGGTCATTTTACTAACTAGTAGACAAGGGTTTGACCCCTGGTCTCTTTCTCAAGTACTCAAATACATCCTTGGGCAGTGGCTCGATGAAGATATCAGCTAATTGTTCTTTGGATTGCACATACTCAAGTATCACCTCTTTTGCTTGAACTTGTTCTCTTAAATAATGATACTTGATGGCAATGTGTTTAGTCTTAGCATCCATGACTGGATTCTTAGAAATTTTTATTGCACTGGTGTTATCACAATAGATAATTACTGGTTCTAGGATCTTCATATGCATACCTTCCAGTAACTGTTTGATCCATGCAATATTTGAGCAATTTGCAGCAGCAACAACATACGTTGCTTCTGCAATAGACTGAGAGATGCATCCTTGCTTTTTGCTAATCCATGTGACAAGTTTGTCACCCATAAAGAATGCTCCTCCAGTTGTGCTCTTCCGGTCATCAAGATTTCTATCCCAATCAGCATCGGTAAACACCTTAAGTTCAAATTTGCCTTCTCTTCTATACCATAAGCCATATTCCTTGGTATTCTTCACATATCTTAAAATTCTTTTCATAGCAGTCATATGTGATTCCATGGGGTTAGAAGAAAATCTAGCAACAATTCCTATTGCATGTGCAATATCTGGTCTAGTGTGTACAACATACATGAGTTTTCCAATCATTGATCTGTACAAAGTTTGATTTACCTCTGATGTCTTGTCCTCCTTTGTCAACTTACATCCAGCAACCATCGGTGTTCCAACTGGTTTGGAATCTTCCATCTTGAATATTTTCAGGACCTCTTTAATGTATTTGGACTGTGTAATGAAAATATCTTCACATTGTTGCCAGATCTGTAGACCAAGAAAGAACTTGATCTCTCCAAACATAGACATCTCAAACTCTTTGCTCATCTCATTTGCAAATGATTTGCATAGCATATCATTGCCTCCAAATATGATGTCATCAACAAATATTTCAGCAATCAAAGTGTTAGCATCAGTATCTTCCTTCAAATAAAGATTATTATTTTCACTAGTCCTTACAAATCTAATACCTATAAGATAGGAATGAAGTCATTCATACCAGGCTCTAGGAGCTTGTTTCAATCTATACAAGGCTTTATGAAGTCTACATACCATGTTTCTCTTGTCTAGATCTACAAACCCTTATGGTTGCTCAATGTATACCTCTTCTTCAAGTATTTCATTTAGAAATATTGACTTGACATCCATTTGGTATACCTTGAATCCTTTGAATGCAGCAATAAGCAAGTAGTATTCTTACACCTTCTAGCCTATAAATGGGTGCAAAGGTCTCTCCATAGTCAATACCTTCCTCTTGTGCACACCCCTTGCATACTACTCTTGCTTTGTTTCTTGTGACTTCTCCATTCTCATTCAGCTTGTTCCTAAATATCCATTTAGTACTTATGACATTCTTGTCATCTAGTCTTGGTACAAGTCACCATGTCTTATTTTTCTCAATCTGCTCAATCTCATCATTCATAGCACTTATCCATTCTTCATTATCAAGTGCAGTATTGATAGATTTTGGTTCAAACTCACAAATTAAACAACTTGTGTTTAGAGATTTAAATTATTGTTCTTGTACCATCTTTCTTGTCTCCTATGATCTGGATCTCTGGATGGTTCCTTCTTACATATCTGGCAAGAACTGGTTCATCTCTTTGTCTATCATCTTGATCATCATTTGGTCCTTCGTTCTGTTCTTCATCACTCTGTACATTATTTTGATTATTATCCTGACCATCGGTATTTGCAGCCTGACCGTCAATTACAACATTTTGTTGCTCTGGAATTAAGCACTATTGCTTGGGCAGAGTGTTAGGTTCTTCACAATATACAAACTTGTTGTAGTCCTCTGGTTCTTTTGTGCTTTCCAGCTCATTCTTTTCCGCAAATTCATCTATCTTCACATTTGCACTTTCAATAATTTTGTTAGAAGCCTTGATAAGACATTTATAAGTCTTTCTCTTGGTGGAATACCATATAAATATACCTTCATCACTCTTAGCGTCAAGCTTTCCATTTCTATCATCCTTTAAGATATAACATTGACTACCAAATATTTTGAAGTAACTTACATTAGGTGTTTTACCATACCATAGCTCATAGGGTGTCTTCTTTGTGTCCTTCAATTGTACTTTGTTTAATGTGTAGACAGAAATACTGACAGCTTCCCTCCAGAATATTTGGGTGATTCCTTTCTCTATCATCAGTGTTCTAGCACAATCAACTATGGATTTGTTCCTTCTCTCAGCAATCCCATTTTGTTGTGGTGTTCTTGGTGCAGAAACCTGTCTTTTATACCATGCTCATTGCAGAAGTTAGTGAATTCATCTGATATATACTCTCCTCCTCTATCTGATCTCAAGCATTTCAAATTCTTACTACTTTGTTTCTCTACCATAACCTTATACCATTTAAACATCTTGAATGCTTCAGATTTATCTTTTAGAAACATAACTGTCATCATTCTAGAGTAATCAACAAAGAGAATAAAATATCTCTCCATAATAACTCTTTGTCCTCATTGGTCCACATATATCAGTATGGACTAATTCTAGAATATCATCAGATGTATGGATTTTACTTTTGAAACTAGACTTTGTCATCTTACCTTTTTGACAATTCTTGAACATGATGTTGTCACACTTTGACATCGTCGGTAAGCCTCTTACATTTCTTCTTCTGCTTATTTTCATCATGTTGTCAAAATTCACATGACACAATCTTTTGTGCCACAACCATATGTCTTTATTTCTAGTCATTAAGCAAGTGGTGTTAGTATTATTCAAATAGAATAATTTACCTTTTGTCTGTTCACCGGTACCAATCAATCTTCCTGATTCATTGAAGATCTTTGCCTTCTTATTCTCAAATGCTACTCTGTGACTGGAATTATTCAGCTGAGAAACACTCAACAGATTATAATTCAATCCTTTTACCCAATAATCATTTTCACATTTAATCAAGTTATTCAACATTATAGTTTATTTTACCTTCAACTCGACAAGGTGTATCATTACCCATTCTTATTGTACCACCATTATAATACTCAAAAGTGTTAAACTTTTCTTTGTCACCGGTCATGTGGTGAGTGCAGCCACTATCTATAATCCAGATGTCATTCTTGCTAACCTTAGATATGAGTGCAGTATCTACATACCTTTCATCTTCATCTGAATCATCTTTTACAGCCACAAGCACCATCTCAATGTCTTCATCAGGTTCGGTGTCAGTGTCTTCATCTTTGCAAGAAGCTAAGTAGTTGGCTTTCTTGCCTTTGTCCTTGTAGTCTCGGGTATCTCTTCTTTCTAATTGTCAGTAACTTCTATAATCTTTGTTATCACCTCTGTCGGATTTCTTCTTAAAAGATGTCATTAACTCTGTCATCTTTTCTTTTGTTAGAACATCTTGTAGCAAAGTGTCCAATCTCTTTACAATTAAAACATACAAGTGGTAACTTGCCTTTGTATTTACCTCTGCCTCTCTACATTCTTCTAGTCATAAGTGCTTCTATTTCATCTAGATCTTCTTCTTCACTTTCACTTTTACTTTCACTATCTCTTCTAGATGTGTGTCTATGACTTGATTTGTTTATTCTCATAGAAGATTTAAATGCAGACTCTAAGTTTGGTAAGACACTATTATCAAAGTTATTCATCTCAAATGAAATCAGTCTACCAATTAAACTACCAAGAGTGATTGTATTGTTTGCTACTGCTCTCATTTCTTGAATGGCAGAAACTCTAATAGCATATATAGGCAGTAAGGTTCTTAAGATTTTACTTATCACTGTCTCCTCTTCAAGTGTACCTCCAACTCCTCGTATAGCATTGACTACTTCTTTGATTCTTGTGTTGTACTGTGTGATGTTTTGTCCTTCTTTCATTCTGAGATCATCAAACTTTCCTCTAAGGCTTTCTGCCTTGGCTCTTAGAACATGTGTATCACCTCCATGTACAAGTTTCAGTTTGTCCCACATCTTCTTTGCAGTTTTGCAATCTTTGACATCTTCAAATTCAGCATCAGAGAGTGAGGAAGAAATCTCTATGACCATGCAGTTGTGCTCATGCTTCTCTCTCAATTGATCTATTGTTAATACTCTTGTGGGAAACACATATTCAGTATCTAGGAATTGAGTAACATCATTACCAATACCTGATAAGTGGAGTCTTATCATGCTTTGTCATGAAGCAAAGTTGTCTTTGTTTAACTTGGGCACATCTTGTATGTTCATCTTGTGATCTTGACTTAGGTCTTGAAACCTTCCTTTCTAAGCACACAAGTTCTGATACCAATTGTTAGTAATAACTGAGAGGGGGGGTGAATCAGTGGCCTCAAAAATGTATCCTTCAAACTTAACCACCAATCAATAAATCTCAGATTATTATGTCCCTACAAGATGCATGCCATGAAATACTAATAATGATTAACTGTCTGTCGGTTTTCTCTGTCAATCCTTATTCTTTCTTGATTACCGATAAGCAGTATAACTATTTACCGAAACTCAATAAATAAGTAGAGTATACCGATCAATCCAGAGTTAGCTATGTAAGATGCAAAACAGTAAATAAATGAATCATACACACATAACACATGAATTTTAACATGAAAATCTTGTCAAGGGAAAAACCACTGGGACCGGTACCCCAAATTTTCACTCTTCTGAAGTGAGCCCTGTTAGGATCCAACCCTGTTAAAGGTTACAAACACACTGTTAAGTGTGACCTTGTTAGAAGATTTTATACATAGAGGTTGTCAATTAGTATCGGGCATCTATTGCTACCATCCTTGAATCAGCCTCCTTAAACTATCAATAGGTATCAGGCAAGTCCAATGCTACTTTCATGAATCAACATTTTTGGCACTCCTTGAGATGTACCTCAATATATAGAAGATTGTTAAGTCTTGCTCGGTTAAGAGACTTGATGCTTCAATGGTTAAACTGAAACACTATGACCTGTTCATATTGCAACTTGAATTGCAGATTTTCAGATATATTTAAGTACATTACCTCTCTGACCAATGTATCAATTCAATCCTTGTGCTCCACACTTTCTGCTATGTGATGTTGTTCTCACTATTCATCAACTGTCTGCAGAATTCCTTAGCTCTCCTTCAGCTTGTTTGATCAACACTGCATGAAGTTGCTCTTCATCAGTTTCTCTTCAGCATCCTCTTTCTATTCACTCCCCTTAATCCACTTTTTAAATAAATTAAGCTTGTATTTTATATAGACGTAATATTCTTTGTTTCTTGGTTCTTGGTTCTTGATTCTTGGCGTGATAAACAATCCATCCAATTAGATTTAAAGCATAACTCCTGATTTTTCTCATAGATATATTATTGCCAACTGTACAAATCATCTTTAAATCAATCACTTATCTCTGGTCGAATAAAACAAAGTAGACAACCAGTTAAGTCTATATTTAGCTCTGCCAGCTAGATATTTTGTCATTTTCTAAACTCTGTTCTGTTGGTCACCACTGCAGTTAATTGTCGGTGACAACTGACTGATCAGTCGGTGAGACTCCAGTTAGCTTCGTGATCTCCGTCCGTCGGTCATCATTAGAATTTTACTCGTTGGGCAACCTATGGTTTTACTTCATCGGGCAACACTATGCTTCTGATCATCGGGTATCACTGTGATTGTTCTTCTTTGCTCTGTCCGTCGGTGTGCACTCTGTCGGTGTTGTTTGTCACTTAGTGAATACTTGACTTTTATGTATTGTTGAAAGCATAACTTTGGTTCCTTTGGTTCTCTGAAGTCTTTGGCATTATGTATATGACCGTACAGATGATATCAAGTTGACATCAATGACAATACAGTCCATTACTGATTTAATGACCTGCATTATCTTCAACTTAACATTATCAAACATTCAATCAGTTACATATCATCATGTACGTGTCTAATCCTGATTTCTGCAACTTCTGGGGCTTCGTACAGGCTCATACAGACACATTATTAGGTGTGGTTTTTTTGAAAGTGCATAATGTTGTCTGCTTCACTAATTTTCCATCAGATTGCATCCACGGTAAGTGGGCATATCATTTTCAGCATATGGTCTATTTGGCCTCATTTGGCACTTGTATTTGCTTGGATCTTTGAGGGATCTTATGCATTGTTCATTAGAGTCTTCTATAGCCTCAAATTGGTAGTTGTAATCATTGAAATCAGTAGTCAATTTTGCCTTGTTTTGCAAAGTGTATTGTGGAGGGTAATCATTTGTTGATCTCAATCGTAATATATTATTGATGTAATAATGGGTTTTTTAATCACTTTGGAGAAAGGGAACTATAAGCAATGGAGTGAGTGCATTCTCACTTATCTTAGTGATTATAAGTATGATCTATATGGACATTCTCAAAATACATTGCCCTATTTGTATAATGAAGAGTGAGTGCATTCCCACTTATCTTAGTGATTATAAGTATGATCTATATGGACATTCTCAAAATACATTGCCCTATTTGTATAATGAAGTTCTGTGTCCAAATGATGATCAAGGTGCATGCATTTGGAAAGGGCTTCAGGCACAGTCTTTGATGTCATTTTTAGCATGTTGATGATGAATGAATGGAGTCATTTCTTGACATTTGGGATCCTCATGTTTTCTAGAAGTACATTCGATAGGTATATGAAGACCATGATTCTTCACCATCTCTCAATACTCCTCTTTCCAACTCCAATGTGCCTCTTCATTCTTCAGAGAAGATAACCCATGATGATGATCATTTGGAGGATATTGCAGATGCTTCAAAGGTTCCTACTTTAGTTGAGATCACACATTCATTTCTTGTTGATGATTCTGGTGAGTCATTGCAAGACACGTCTATTTGTCTTCCTGATTGGGATTCATATTTGCCAAATATTGGTGCATTGTTTGTTGAGTCTCATATTGCACATTTGGGAGAGATATTTGAGGGGATTTCTCCTCTTTGATGACAGCTTCATTATAGCTGGATTTGGATAATCTTCTTCACCTTCTTTATAAATTGACATTCATGAGTCTCCTTCACTTGATACGTCACAATTCTTAGTTTGGGTTTATCATGCTTATGTGATGGAATCTTCAAGCTTGGAGGCTCCCAATCAAATTTCAAAGACATCTATCCTATTTAATGATAGTTTTAGAAATAATGTTGTCACTTTATCTTTGTCTTTGGAGCTTGTTCACCATTAGTTTCCATTGGTTCCTTGCTTGTCACCTTCTACTATGATTGGGTATGTTCATGATTGGTTTGTGGAATCTTCATCATCCAAGGACATGGAAACACATGAGCATATTTCAGAGACAATATCAGCATACTTCATATGGATTCCACTTCCTCATTCCTATCCAGAATGGGAAGCATTCCTGCATCTATACTTGGTATATCTTCTTCCCAATGGAAGAAATGTTGTTTGTAGGCATTGGACTATGTTTTGTCTTCAAGCACGTACCATTTTTGTAGGAGATCGTTATCATAGGGGGATATCATGTCTCCATTTTTTCTTCCTATGGAGGGATACTTGATTGTATATTGTATGTAATCCTTAGGGGGTCTTGAGTCATCCATTCATCCATGCATCTTGTTTGTTTTCATCTCTCTTCTTCTCTCTCATTCATTGTTGAGAGAATTATGTGTTTTCATCTCTCTTTTGGAGGGGATTTTTGTCCCATGAGGTCTTCTGACTTTCTCCACTTTATGAGAGATTTCATGCATTGCATTTGCATATTTGTACATGGGTAGCTAACATGGCCTAGTAGCTGGGATCCATCTTGCATTGTGAGTTTAAGTGCATTCACGTAAGTTTCACTTAAGGGGGGTGTTGGTGTAATTAAATATTCATTAATTACACTTTACTTGAACTTACTTAGGATAATGCATACATTGTAGTTTGCATATGAGACACCTAGTAGTTTGCACCTTTATTAAGCACGTGGTGTAGGAAAAATTCCACTTTAGGTGGTGATAATAGTTATCACATTTCACTTTATGTGTTAACTCCACCTTTAATGTTCATATCACATTATCGTCCTCCACATGTTGCACATACTTCATTGCATAATGGAGGATAATCCACCTTTGGTGGACATGTGATTTCACCTTGTGTAGCTGATAGCTTATCTTCTCCTTATCATAGTATCTTATTGTTTTGCCTATATAAACAAGCACATCTACATTGTACATATCTTCAATCTCCTATCTCTTATTGCGTCATTAATGAGAATACAATTTATTCGTGTTCATATTATCTCTCTTGTCATGGTCCTATTCTTTGAGCTCTAGATCCTTGGTTAATTACTATTTGAAAATTATTACAATTACTTCACAGTTGTGTTCTTGTTAGGTGCTTTGAATTTGATATTGTTGAAGCTTTTGTATAGCTTGTGAGTGCAATGGAGTGGTGGCATTATCCTATAGCCTTTGGTGTCACTAGGATCTTATGCTTGTATTCTTTGGAGTGGTGCATATTCACCTTGGCTTGTTCATTTTATTCCATAGGTGGCATATTGGAGGATGATATGGGATTGTTGCCTGAGATTGTCAACATCTTGGATGTTGCAGGTGTCTTGATGGAGCACAATAGCATGGTTTGGGATCTCTGTGTGATTTCATGAATGGTGGAGATGATGTGTTTTTATCAAGTGGCCCTAGCAATGTAATTATGCCTGTATAGTGACTCTTGATAAGTCTTCGACAAGTGGGAGTATGTTGGCATTAAGGTCTCTCAACCTTTGAGTCATAGCATTTATTATTTGGACGAGCATTATCTGTTTAATATGGTTCATATTGAATAATATCCTAAGTTGGTGCCCTCTTGGAGATTTAAGTTTGGAAATTATTTATGCAAGATTTATGCAAAATGGAGTTTTTAATTAAATGTTGAAGATAGATTGAATGTGGATGCATTTGAATTTATGTTGAATGTGGATGCATTTTAGAAGATGTTATTTCTTGCATTGTAGGCTCTATAAATATGAGTGTTGCTAGAGGAGATGGATGAGAGAGGATTTCATTTCATAGGGGTTATGCTGCCAGATTTTCTCCAGGATGGAGCAGGATGTAAATCTCCATGTTAAGGCTTAGAGCTTGAAGATTGTATTGTACCAGTATTATGTTGTTAAATAATACAATGACTCTAGTTTTGGAGTGTGGGATTTTTAACCCAAATGGTTTTTGCCTACGTAAGTTATGTGGTATTCTATCTTCTATCTTGTTCTTTTTATTTAATGATTATGTATTGTTGAAGCTTAAAGTATGCATGTTGTTGAAACTAATCGAACTAGAACGGTCTAAAATTGCAATAACTTTCCTCTAAGGTTGTATCCTGGGAAATAAATTGTGCTTGATTCTGGTTTATGGCATAGTAGTATGTGTTGTATCGACATATTATCATTTGTTTGTGAATATAATAGGTATTGGGTGCACATGGTGATCTTAGATTGTGACATAGTAGTATGTGTTGTATTGATGTATTGTCATTTGTTTGTAAATAAACAATACGTATTGGATGCACATAATGATCTTAGATTCCTTTTTTGAGATACCATGTTCCCCTTCAAAAACTTACAACGCAAACCTTCATACGGTGAACTCCATGAGTTTGGAAGATATGAAATAAACAAAAGTACTATTTTTCTTGATTGAAAATAGCAAAGTACAATCTGATTTAAGTGTTATATATAGAGGACAATAGCAAGACCAATAAAATATTCAAATATAAGCATGGAAATTGAGTGTCGCAATGCTCAAAAATAACTTGATAGTGGATAGAAAACACCTCCAAGCAATCTCCAACTAAAAACCATTACTTCCTCGACCAAAGAAATTCTACCAGCCTCCCTAAACGAGAGAAAATCGTAAAGTGAAGTGACTAATCTGCAATCAAACAACAAGATCCAAACTAAAAACTTGATCTATTATTCGCCAAATAATACTCTAAAGAGTGGTCATGCTATGAGTGCTCCAATCTCTACTTAAAATCTCACTCCAATCAATTTATAAATGAACAAATGGAATCACAAGATGGTTGGTAAGGAAGAGAACAACAGGTTTAAATCTGAAACTGTTATCCTTAACACTCCAAAGCTCACTCATATGTCTCCCAATGATCTCTATCAATTCTTGTTGAGAATCCCAAGCATGGACACCCAACCAAGAATAATCTCCTCCATATCTAGAAAGGTGCACACCAAAACTCCAAGTATCATCAAAATCAACATGCACATCAAAGAAATTTGTGACCTCTTTGGTAACCTCATGCAGCCCATCCATGAAGGCATCAACAACTAAGGTGCAAGGAGCAATTATTGTCTTTAAAACTAACCCGCAACATAGATTAGTACGGTGTCTAACATTACTCAATCCAAAGGATGGATTTTCAAACATGTAGTTGTCATATTCATGTCCTTTCTCGAAAGCTACCAAAATGTCAAGCTTAAAATCACCCGTTCTTGTTGTTTTCAAAAATTCAACAAGCTCAAAAACAAGGTTTCAAACCTATCAAAATCTGAAATGTCAATGTCTCCAACAATCAATACATTCCATGAAGAAAATACACTCCTAGTGTTGTAACACTCCCTGTGCAATTTTCATTTCTCATCATTTGAAAATCTCATATCTGGGGGTCTCCCAGGGAAGTAACCAATCATCTCATAATGTGAACCTAGATCAACAGCAGGTTGGAAAACAAACTCCAACTCAAATCTTGAATCTTCTCCTGGATCTCACACCTTGTCATTTTCACCTAGTGTTATGCTAGAACCAAATGATGTTCCATCTTCCCACTCAAAAAGTGGATTGTCATATGTCTTCTCCATACCCACCTCAAACAATGGTTATCATTCAACACCATAAATTGATTCTTCCAATCATGTTTATGCAAATCAAGAGACTTGTTGCTATGATGAATACCAAAATTAGAACTGATATCTTTCATCAATGAATCCAAGGTTTTTCCAAGTCTCTCATGCATCCTCATTATCATATTCAGAAGTATGATGTGAATCCATATCATCAAAGTTCCTAAACTTCTACTCAAAGTCAGCTCTATGAAAAGATAAATCAATTTTTTTTTCAAGATCTTCATCACGATCATCAATACTATCCTCCATACATGCATTATGCTCAAAAATCAGAACGTCGTCACAATCAAATGATAATTCATCTCGTGTAGGATTCTTATCATACTTAGGTATCAACACACCCAAATCCCATGTGTTGATAGGTTGATTACTTTGTTTAGAGAAAAAGAATTTGCTATGTTCTTAATGAATGGTTGGCATCCTAAAAAAGTCAAATTTGTACATCACTAGTGTTGCAGTCTTCAAAAACATAACTCTTCCTAGGTTTGGTTTGAGAATCAAACCAAAAGTCATCTGAATGCTCTTCGCAACTGTGTGCAAAAATTCCATCATCCAAAGGTAATTTGAAGTCATTAAGTCCTCCATCTGAAAGTTTTTTTAACCACGTTTTTCCTTCATATGAATATTAGTGTTCTCATCACAAGAAATATCATGGAAGTCATTAGTTTTAATAGCATAACCAGATAAATCTGAAATTGGGTTCAATGCTTCTATTATGTCCCTTTTCTTTTAGCACAACCCCAACCCGGGTAGCTATATGCATGACCAAAGAGTTATCATGAAACTGTCATGAAGTCCTCATACTTCAAAGCTATCTCTCCTTAATTTTTTTCCGTTTTAGACTGCTCTTCATTCACCTGTTGCTTGGACTCAAAAAAAATTATTTTTCTGGAAGTTTTAGAGTTGGATAAGTGTATCCTCACTCTCTTGCTCTTTCTCTAACTCTTCTTATCTCAGTCTCCTCAAATGAAAAATGTTGTTCAATCACATTAGAAAGAATCCTATTCTACCAAAGCATTCCCGAATTCATTGATAATCTATAGAGCTGTAGAACTAGTTTCATTACCATGTGTTTGATTTCCTTGTGACGTACTATGATCAAATTTGTATATGAATTGTGACATCATGTCCATCAGGGCATTTAATTTTCTTTCCATTCTAAAATACAACTACTAAAATGCAATAAGAGACCACTAGCCAACAGGCTGGCAGGAAAAAAATCACTTTGATACTACTGTAATGACCACCCCTGATTTTTTATTGAAAATATATGATGCAATATATAAACTAATGAAGAGTAACTTGTTGATTGTTAGCTACAGATTACACGCATGGTTAAAAAAACTCACATATGCAAATGCTCTCAATAACAAACTAGAAGTGGGGATTTGTCACCATCACCATTGAGTCAATGCATTAGCATAAATAGGAAGAGAAAATTGCAACTGACTAAATAAAGTGGGGGTTTGTCACCATCACCACTCAGTCAATACATTAGCATAGTAAGTGCTACAAGAGAGTTTTTCTTCACATCAAGCATATGATAACTCCATAACAATATCAAAAAGGTATGATTAGAAAACAGAAATCAGACTTCTAATATGAAAAACAGACCTAAAATTATCTTCAAAAATCATTAAAGTCGGTACAAAAATGTTACTAGGACTGAGCAAAGCATAACATGGACTTAGGCAAATATTTGCAGTAATAGAATGTCACTAGTTGTTCCAAGTCTCCTCCAGCACTCTTTGTTTGTGAGCAACAATATTAAACTCGGTTGAAGACCACTTTCCAATGCTATAATGATTTTAGTTCTTCATCAAAGAAGACAAATTACCACTCAAAATGCATCTTCCAATAATGAGAAATACTCAAAAATAATAGCAGGCTTGATCACTATAATATGAGCCAAAGTTTGATTCCCAACTACTTAGAAAAAGCACATCAGCATTTAGAAAAAGCATTTGATCATTACTAAACTTAAACAGCACTCCAAAAAGACTCACACCACACCAAAACCAAGAAACCCACATTGGGTACATAAGAATATCTTCATCTTTCTCAAATCCAAAAACACCCACAACGAAAAAATCACTGTAAATCTTGAACCACGAACACCAACCAGCTAGGATGAGTCTCTTGCCACCGAACAACAAGAGGGTTTTCAACCTCAACCAAAAAAAGAACTCCTTGAGCTCATTCCAACAACACAATATTCAACATGCCAAATGAGAGCCCCAATCTCCCTTTTATAACTTTTGAGAGCTATTTTAGGAAAAAGCATTTGCTTTTGCCACTTTTTCAAAAAAGCACTTTTCAACTTTTTCGCCATATTTCTGATAGTGTATTTCTGTTTCTTTGTTGCTTTTTCAAAAAGCATTTTTTTGTTTTTTTAAGTTTTTTGTTGCTTTTTCGAAAATCGCTTGTTCATTATGGTTTCGGAAAAGCTTTTTTTTTTGCTTTTGCAAGCTTTCTCAAAAAAGCACATTTTTAAGACTTAGTAAATGAAATAAAACAAATCTCTTCTAAAAACAATATAACTCACCAAATCCAACTGAAACTCATTGCACTAAACTCGAGAATGAGTTGACACCATGGCCAAGTGCTTAAAATAGTCAAAACCAAGGTTGAAAATCTCGGTCTCGGCAAAATCTCGGCGGACCCAAATTTTTTGAAAATCTCGTTCTCGGCAAAATCTCGGCGAAAATATCGGCAATAAATCTGCACTTTTATCGAACATTTGAAAATATATAATTTCTTAAAATATTCTTAAAAACACACACATAAACACCAAATTTGTAGAATAAATACTGATTTGAGATAATTTATACTACTATTACAGTTTACTATATATTAAATTTTAATACTATATTACTATAGTCTATTACCATATATTAATACTAAATTAGTATAAAATTTAAATTGTATAATGAATTTAATAATTTATAATTTTATTAATTTACACTTACAGTTACAGTATTACTGTATGTAAGTGTATATTAATAAATTATTAAATTCATTATACAGATTCCAGAAAATATAAATATTAATAAATTCATTAGCTTTGAAAAAAAAAAATTAAGTTTGAAAACAAAAAACTACAAAAATTAATATATACTATTATTATATTATACTTAAATCTCTTATTCAATTTAATGGTATACGAATTTAATGGTATATTACAGTCCCAATATCTCAGCTTGGCTGGATTAGTCGATAGTCTAGTTACGTGAGTGTTGTGTCTNNGATTGTGCCGTGTGTGAAGACTTTCTCCAACAGGAATTGCAGTGTGTGTGCATGCCAAGGGAATTGAAGTATTCAACCGGACCACGGGGAATGAATTCATATTAATGATTGCCAAGTAGTATAACATCGATTCACTGTTTTTTAGACTTTACTATATACTTACTGATTTAACAATGCAATGACCACTGCTGTGCGTGAATGAAGAATGCCGCGTGCTGAAGACCGTCGCGTTAAAAACGACCACCAAAAACACCTTTTTCATTCGTTTTTTCCACCAAAACCCTAAAAAATGAACACTGACTTTTTTCAATGATACATCCAGTTAAATATCGCGATTTTTTGTATTTAAATCGGCCCGCGATAATGGAAATATCGGACGCGATATAAATCGCGATTATATCTTTGTTGTTTGTGTTGCGCGATATATCGCGCTACACGCGATATATCGGCGCTATTTTCAACTATGGTCAAAACTATCCAAAGCTTGAAACTGAAAATATTGCACGTTGAAGATGGGAGGAGACTGAAGCTAAGACTAGCTACCAAAAATAGTGGTTGCTATAAATAGTAACTACTAAAATATTAGGTCAATTAAAACTCTCAATTGATCAATTGGTGTCCAAATTGATACTTATTTAAAATAGTAACTTGCTAAAAATAGTAAATCTCAAACATCTAATCCGAAATCACTCCAAACAGTGTCGTTCAACTTCATTAATATGTCTAACCACACTAACGATGTTGAAATACCCCTCTAATCCTACTAACACCAACCCAAAAAAACCAACACCAACTACACTACAAGAGAACTAGAAAATGTGGACATTACATAAACCTCTTTTATTCTCTTGAAGAATCTTATTGAAAAGATTCCTATATATTAACAATACATCTAAGTTACTTAGATGTTTTTTTTGCCTCTTCTTACCCCGTTTTTGTTTTCCATGTTACTAGATATGCATAGCTTGAGAATTTCACTTGGCATGTTGAGGGTTCTTCCACCACAATTAAGAGTCAAGATTGACCACTCCATTCCACATGGAAGTCTTATCTCGTATCCCTCCATGAAGTGGAGATTAGGAACATTGTGTTTATGTTTCCCATCCATTAAATGTCTGGGGAGCACCAATTTTCCATGTAGACACTCAAGCAATTGTTTATTTAGATTTTTTAATTAACCCAATCATGGATGCTTGCTTCTTTCTCTTTGAAGGATGTTATTGTTAGATAAATTCTTCTAACCATCCTTGGAATTTGCCAAGATTATTACTTTTCTTAGCACAACAATATACACATTTTATGTGTGATTGCTTCACACAAAGGGATAAACCAGTAAGACAATGTTGCTCCTTCCCCTTATTTTCATTTGGCAAAATGCAATTACTGTGTTTTTTATTAAGGTAAAAACAGGTTTTGAAGGACCCCCAAAACCCTGTACACAAAAGGAACTTAAGATAGAGCAATAAAAGTTCTCGTAACACAACAAGCCAGCCTGAACAAAAGGCCTAAGAGAAACACACTAACTGAAAACTCAGAAAAAAACACTCTCAAGCCGCAACAAAGAATGATTCATTAGAGATCAACAAAGGAATGAGAGAGAACTATCCTTTCGTCCCTTTCTTATGGAACCGAAGGGTCATGTCAAAAGAAGAGGACCTCTTAAAAATTTTGTCTTTCACAGTGACCCAACCATCTTCAACTCTGGCAGCCTCATCCTGCCAGGACAAAGAATCCAAAGCTGAAGATCCAGCACCCATCAAAGGAATAGAATCTTCTAGCGACACCTCCAGCACAGGGCCATCTTTAGCCCCAACCAAAGATCTATCAGTTAATGGATATGTCAAACCAGAGCTAGCAGAAGCCAAAACACCAACAGGACCAGTCGAACCAACGCCCATAGACCCACCAGCAAGAGCATCCAGCGAAAAGAGAGTAGGTTCAGCTCCAGCAGACCCACCAACAGCAGCTTCCAGCGGAGAGAGATCAGATTCAGCTCCAGCAGACACAGAACCAAAATCAGCAGCTGCCACAGACCCAGTTGGGACAACATGAAGCAGAACAGTGTCGTCATTCTTTCCAGTCTGAGAGGAACCTTTCAGAACTGTGTAATGTTGAGTGGAAGCACCCTTCCACCAAGAGGGAGAAGATTTCTTTTTCTTAGAGCCCAAGCCACATTGGGCTGAAATGTGACCAGTCTTAAAACATTTTTGACATCTAAAGGGAATACCCTCATAGTCAAGTTGTTGGATCCAAGATCCTAAGGTTGACTCAATTTTGATTTCAGCTGGAAGACCCAACGAAGTGTCAAGTTCAACTAAAATGCGAGCATAAGTAAAATGATATATATTGTAGGAATCATGATCCAACAACAAAAAGTCCCCCAAAGCCTCATTCACTTCCTCGAGAATGGAATCATGCCAAAGATGAAGGGGGAGGTTAGGGAGTCTAACCCATATAGGGATCTTACTAAAGATTTCAAATGAAGGATTAAAATCTGGGTGCCAGGGCTTTACCATAAGCATAAATTTGTTATCCTCCCAGCAAAAAACGTTATCACACAGGATCTTAGTTCTATCCTTAGCAATATCAAACTTTGTAATGAAAAACCCTTTCGTCATTGGAAAGATGTGAACGGTACCTGATAGCAATGGTTCCCATTTACGAGTGACCCAATCATGCAGTAGGGGGAGGGGCTAGGCCAGAATCCCCGAAAATGGCAAATTAGTCCGTGAGATTTAAAAACATCAGTATTGTTCGCCAAATCCCCTTTAGCCTCAGAAGAAAGCTTAACAGAGAGAGCCACACACTGGAACCAGAGAAGAAACTCTAGGTCCTTTCTCAACCACAGTTGGCTTAGAAATGATCTTAGCAAAAGACTCCCTCGGTCCCTTTGAGACCTTAGAAACGAGGCCAGCAGCCCGAAAACAAGAGGTGCCATCCACCGCTAAAACCCTAGCCGTCATCACAGAAGGAGTCATCGACGGGGTAGGACGGACAAGAGGAGCAGACAACCCGAAAACAAGAGGTGCCATCCGCCGCTAAAACCCTAGCCGTCATCACAGAAGGAGTCTTCGACGGGGCAGGACAGACAAGAGGAGCAGACAACACATCAGCAGAACAGGCGGATGCAGCAGCAGCAAGACGGACTGGAGCAGAAGGACGTTGAACAAAAGCGCCTGCTGCAGAGCAAGTAGGGAGGGCAGCGCTCTCGGGAACGGCCACGCACGTGAGGAAGGGATCCACAACGCTCACCATTTTGAAGTTCTTCATCGTTTAAATAAATGCAATTACTGTGTTTTCATGCCCAGGACTTTTTATTTCTTTGCATTCCTAGTCATTTGGGGAGTAACATTACTATTTTTTGCTTGAGCAACCAACTAATGGTCTTTTGTATGTTTGCATAACAAGTCAGAAAAGCAAGCGTGTCTATAGCTTTTTCTCCAGCACCAACAGATGCTCATCGCCCATGGATGTTAGAGTGGGTTTTAAACGGCATTCTAATTTCTCTTAATATTACTTACCCCCTTTCAACACCAAGCGTTCCATGTGAGCAATTTTAGTTCTTACAATGCCAATTTTGCAGAGAGAGACATCGTTGCTTCTTTTGGTCCAAGCCCTTGCTGCAAACATGTTGAAGCAATCACCTTCTATCATTTTATGCCTTGTTCCTCATCAACTTAAAGTTAAATAGGTCCTTCCCTTGTAGGGCTATTTGAGGGCTTCCTTAGTTCTTATAGTTCAAGGTGTAAGTGTTTTAGGTTCATACCCTCTTTGCTATGTATGCATTTCTTCAGTATGTGCTTAGTTACTTAGAATGAAAAGATCTTTACACCCTGTCCACGACTTTTTGTTATTTATGGATATTTATATATTCTTTCTAATGTCATTTTGATCTTCACTTTGATGTTTTACCCTTCTAATGCCATAAAGCCAGCAAATGACACTACGAGCACTCTTAAAGAATTTAAAAAAAAATGAAAGCCAAAGTGAAGTTACATCAAAAGGCATAACCAAGAGCAAAGAGATACTCGGCCCTAGAATTCCCATACAAAATATAGAATTTAACTCATTCCTCAAATATTAAAAATAATCCAAAAGAAGTCCAAGCATATAGCTAGCCAAAAGAAATGTGTACTTGAAAGCGTATATATATCAAAAAAATGTTGTAAGCTTGTAAGAGATGAATGTTTAGTTTTATTAATTAAGTTGTATCTCTCATATAAGAATTGAGCTAGATACACTTCTAGAACCTAGGCAATCAAGTTTGATCAATCACTCTTGCAAGGCTTGGCCATGGCTAGTAGTAACTAACAGAGAACCTTTCCAAGAAACCCTCATCTAACCTCAAGGGCACTTAACACCTCTATAATCCTCAAGAATTGTATGCATGGATTTAGAAAAAAAAATACTACCCCTTGCATTTCTGCATCTTCAGTCTTTATCCATATTAAATCCAAGACTAGCACGTCCCTTTCTAGTTTATGGTAAAATTACAATAAAAGCGTGTTGATGATTGACTTCACCCATATTCTATGTTACCCCGAATGGGGAGACAGGGAAACTGGTTTCTAGGATGGATTTTTTTTGCCATTTTGGCGGGGCAGAGGAGACCGCAAAGGGGATAGCTATATAAAAAAAGGGAAAATTTATATATTCATATGAAAACATGAATAAAGCAAGCTTATATACATAATAGAACCTTAACATATAATGTTTGTTTTAAATAATTTTAATTTGAGAGTTCACATGATTGTCGAAGTCAAACAAATTATCAAAACTCAAAACATTAATATTATGTGACAACCAGGGGACATCCCCGAGGTGTCCCCAAGTTTTTGGGATGGGCCAAACACTGCCCAAATTTGATGATTTGGATGGTTGGTTCCATTTAGCAAAATGCAGTTTTCGTGGGGATATGTCCACCCCAAAAAACCAATTGTTTCAAGGGGCGCCCCCAATATGCCTCCCTCAAAGAAGGGGATGTTTTGAGGGTGTTGCACCATTTTGGGGATTGCACAGAGGACCCAGTCATATCTGAACACATCAGAAACGCCCAGTGTTCTCCACATCATTTGACTCAAAAAGTAAATCTATTTTAAATCAGGAAAAAAAATGTTTGTACCGTTAATCATAGCCTTAATGACTTATGGTCCCCACCCATACCACCAGCAATCACTAAAACATGAGAAAGGATGCAAGAGTGAGAACATTGGCCAAGTCTGCATTGGTTGAGTGCAAGCATTAGGAAGAATGAGAGAAAAAGCAAGAGGAAGAGGAAGTGCCAAGCCTTTGTTAAACAATAAAAAGGTTAACCCTCATCATTTAAACAAATTAGTTTTTTAGCTTCATTGTCAGTTTTCTAAATAATGACACTTTGGTTACAAATAATGACTTGGATTTGCAAAACACATAGCGATAAAATTGTGAATATGGCATGTGCCATGAAGGTTTGTGTGGTTTCAAAGCTTGATTTGGGCATGGAGGCAAGGGCTCTTCCCCTCAAGCCCACCTAACACAGCGATAGGAAAACATAAGGGGTTCTGCCCCCAGACCTCTGCCCACTAGCATGTGTCACCACTGTCCCATCACCATTCCCCTACCATACCCAAATCTAGGCCCTTGGTTCCCCCATCCCAAGACTCTATGGAACATAGAAAATGCATGAAATCTAATGCAAAAGCAAGTTAGCAAGGTATGATTTTCGATCAAAAGTGCATGTCAATATACCTGTTATATGAAACCAATTCATCCCAATTCCAGTTACACGATTGTAAAAAATAACCTGAAAGATGTTCTGCAAACAAGAATCAATCTTAGGCTGCAAATGAGAGAAATACCCTAATAAAAAGTTAATTTGACACCAGATTGGGCTGATTTATGGACTGTAGCACAATCCATAAATGATTGAATCTGGACTAATTAAAAAAATATTTGTTCCTAAGAAGTGTAGACAGTATCCATGCAGATATCCATACAGACAGACATGTTGATGATGAGCCATCCATGATCCTCTGTTATTAACACCATCGGCTATGCTGGTGGTGGTGCCATTTCATACACGTAAATTGAGAAATACTTAACCATACCAAAACTACTAGTACTCATGTTAACATTAATAGCATTAAATATTTCATTAAAGAAAAAAGCTTAACTATGTACAAAAGTATCAAACCTCCATGCACAAAACAGGAACAGTTTGTAAACTATGAGTTGAACTCTGACCCTTCATATGTTTAGTTTCTTTCCTCTTACAGCAAGATGAGAATTTCAAAATTGGATGATATGTCTAAGAAAGGACACTGAAATGTTTCCACATATTTTTGGAAGGGAGTACTTTTTTACCCCAAGCTAACAAGTAGGTTTAACATGTTTTTTACTCCTCTGCCCTCTTTTTATTATTCCCGTTCTATGTTTACCACTTCTGAATTTTTTCAAATCCAGTTTACCAGTTCTAGCACTTCCACTTGTCTTTAAAGACGTGGAACTTTTCTTTCTTTTCAAATTTTTGGACACCAAATGTTTTGAGATTTGATAACTTCCCTCCACATAAATAGATGGTTCACAGATTTGGGCAGTTGGAGGTGCAGCTACAGATAGCTCAGTATTCCCGTGCCTATCTCCATCCTCCTCATGATCATCATCCAAACAATCCTCTGTGCCTGTAGCTCTTGCAAACTCTCTTTCAGTGATAGCACCTTTCTTTAACTTCTTAAGTAGACGATATTCCTGTGCCATTTCCTCCTCATCTTCAATGTTTTGAACAATGCGACGCTGTCTGCTGCATTTTTTTCCTTTGAGTTCGATACTGCCAACAGGATTATGCCGCTCAACTTTCTCTCCAAGAGGATACTTTACTTGCTGCTTATTTGCCAGATTTTTTTGGCGCTGCTTCTCCCTAGCTTTATCTCTGCATGGTACACAGATTTCCAGTCAAAGACTTTTATTCTCATAGTTTACAAACAAAAAGTTCAAAATGAAATGTATCAACATACTTGTATTTGATTGCTCCCAGATCAAGGCCCTCAACAGGCACAAAACCATCTGTTGAAAATGCACGCCGCTTAAGTTCTGTCATAGAAGGAAGCTGCAACAAACCACAGCCCATTGCTAGCTTTCCTACCTCCAATTCTTTCCACCTGATATAGATCACCACCATTAATGTCTGCATAATCACATATATCTTCTTTCATCTGTAATTAACTGAGTGAGCTATAGCAAATACCTAAAGATATAAGAACAGTGGTGCTCCTTGTATGCACGAATAAATGACACAAAGGCTCTCAATCCCTTCTCCATTACATCTCGATCCTCCATTGCAGCTGAACGTATCTATAGGTGAATTACTTAGAGGAACAACTCTAGAATCTATTAAAAGGTAAATAATATTAAACATAGCATTCCATTATGATTTTTATGAGACCATATATAGTAAGAAACTAAAACTGCAATGCAAAAATCATACCTAATGTTTCTTCATAATTTGAAACAGGAATATTTTTTACTGAGATTTACAGAACACCAGAGCAACCAGGCGTTGGACAAATAAAAGAAGTATCCTTTGTGCCAAGCTTTCAAAATGGTTTAATATTGACAACAGGCTGAACTAATTCAAGTTTAAAACAAGATTTTGTTTTGCTGCTTCATGCGTGGCAACTCAAACAAGTGCAGTATTCAATTCATCCAGAAAATGATGCATATGATTGTACAGGATTAATAATAAATATAGAAGGAGAATAATGAGTCATGGTAAAGTAATGTCCAAATTTCAAAATATGATGTGATGCAGCTCACATGCAAAGCTATTCTACAAGACCATGGTATGCAGATTTCAACTTATGTTATCGGTTCATGTACAAGTTCTGCAGTTTACCAGGTTTTTCCATCCCTGATTTGTTATAGCTGGGTTTTACCATAAATATATACTGAACATTTCATAGAAGCAAATATGTTTCTCAGGATAATTTCTGGAACCCCAAAAATGCAGATTTCTTTTTCAAAATAAGAGAGAGCTGGCTGATGCTTTTGATAGTTAAACTTCTAAAGCCATCCTAATTGCATTCATAGTGAGAAAGTGAAAGTAAAAATCTACACCATTAATTTTGAGATCACTGATTACAGTGCACACAGCATAGTGCATTACTACATAGATCGGCATCAAAGTTCAATCCTCAAAATCAATTACAAACTACAAAAATACAAATGTCAGCCTAAAAAGCACACAGACCCTTAGTGCACCCACAAATGTGAAAGAAATCCTCAAATAGTTGATCAGTCACCAACTGTGTGAAGACCGAGTCTATCAAGCTTCACTGTTTACAGGGCTAGAATTACTTCTCTTTCCATTACGTATAATTCTCAGTTTATTGAGAGCTCCTTCCTACTT
The DNA here is from genome assembly GCA_018584345.1 of Thuja plicata. Taxonomy (NCBI): domain Eukaryota; kingdom Viridiplantae; phylum Streptophyta; class Pinopsida; order Cupressales; family Cupressaceae; genus Thuja; species Thuja plicata. The sequence goes on from MU224737.1 coordinate 2,925,429, forward strand.
TGTCTTCTGTATGTCATCTGCTGGAGATTTTTTCTGCAGCTAAGCTTGGAGAGACATAGAAACTGTGAGTACTTGGACTCTGAACCTCGGTAAAAATCATTAGTGAATTGGTTGGGCTTGATACTGTCAACAAGTCCCATGCAAGACCTGAATTACTATCTACTTGCACAAAGGTTTGCTCAATTTGACTGCAATGAACTATTAGATCTTGTTGGTTGACTGGTTATAAACAGGGCTGATTCTGAAAATTGAAAATTCAGAAAGTTCAAAGATTACACTATTTCAAATTCTTTATTTGCAGTTGTCTTGATGCATGAGGGCCCAAGGTGATACATTGTGGTTTTGTGAACTTGGTTCTACATGTGTAATGTCCCTTTTCAAGATATTCCTGATTTCTATCCTAAAAAAATAATTCCAGCTTAACATGATAGTTGCAATATATTTATAAATATAATTTTATCAAAATTGAAGAAATTTAATAATAAAATTCTACTTATAATTCTATGAATAACTCAGCAGATATAACTTGTCTAGATTTTCTGCAATAATTCTCCTTCGAACTGTCTTGTCAAAGATCAAGAACACTCAAAGCCTATGTTACCAATAGATCGGCCAGAAGCCCCCGGTAAGGATCCAGTTCGAACCTGGTTTAAATTCAGGCTCGGTACAGCTGCAGGGTCATCCAGGGCACAAGAAAACCACTGTGGGTTCATCCCAAATGAACTCCGATGAACCCAGAACAAGTTTTGAAGGTTTTTCTCTGGGATGGAATCGGACCTGGTGGATTTTTCACACTTTTGTCATTATGTTTTACTCAGAATCAACAGCACAGGGACTTGTTCAATGGTTCAACAGCATCAAAGGATCGCCATGGACGTAGGCGACCTTGGCTGATAGGCGACAGATGGTAAAAGCTGAAAAATCGTGATTCATACATTTGAACTTAAATATTTTATATTTAATATGATTATTATATTATGTTTAAATTTTAATATTTTTAATTTAATATAATGTCTACTAGTTATATTTAATATTATTTAATATGATATGAAGATAATATTAATATTATTATAGTATATTATAATAATATCATTATTTAATCTTTATATTTTTTATCATAATTTATATCTTCACATTATAATATTTATCCAGAACAGAGAAAAGTGTGATTATTAAGAATTTTAATAAAACGAATTGATACAAGCTTAGCTAGAATAAGGATATTATGAATATTAGTTGAAATTGTTAATAATTAATTTTGATTAATTTTTAAAAAATCAGTAAAAATTTGAATATTATGAATATTAATAAAAAATGGTTATAATTATATTAATATCAATATTACTACATATTAATTTTATATTTGTCATCTTAATATTTTTTTATTTTTTATTTTCATTAATATAAATGGATATCAGATAAATATTTTATTTTACAGATTACTATATTTAATTGTCATTTATTAGAAAATCATGTATGTGTGTGTGTCTATATATATACCCCAAAAAATTGACCAAATCCATGAACCAAATCGAACCAGTAACTTAGCTCAAATCTATAAATCATTACATCATTAATACTCAGGTCAATACATCATAGCATCAATAACATTCAGATCAATACATTACACCATATTCCTCACACCCAATCACATCGTTAATTGATCGGAAACACTTGCAAATGGCAAGTATCAAGGCTGGTCTTCCTTGACTTGCCAAGAGCATGGAAGGTTGGCCCCTTCCATCTCTCAATCCACCTTGGAGGCTTGCCGTCCTCCTTGATCAAGCCCAAGAGCATGGAAGGTTGGTCGTCCTTTCAACTCCTATTCAACTTGATAAGAGCATGAAAGGAGGGGGTGTCCTTTCATCTCTCGTGAACTTGGAAGGGATTTCGTTTTCCCTATTTGCAAGACACTTCCACAAATTAAAAGCTGATTTTTTCAAGGAATTTGCTAGATTATCACTAAAAGATATTTCTTCATTGATCTTTGCTGACTGCTTTTTCTTGATGGATTGGCAAGTGAATACTTTCATGATGCTTTTATGATTTGATTTCATGGAATGATCTCCATATATATCTTCTTTATGGAAGAGTCACCATCCTTCACAAGAAATGAGTCATCACTTTTCATTGCTGCCCTTTGAGAATAATGATATAATTCCAAATTGATTATCGATGATCTGATTTCTATTTATTACTCAATGAATTTCTGAATTGATTCCTCCTTTTTATCTTAGTCAGCCCTTCACATGGAATTGCTATTGCCTAGGCTTTTATTTATTAATGTAGGCCGCAATCTGTTTTTTATTAAGGGCTGCTAACCCTAGTTTGGCAGGGGGCATGACAACATTGCAATAACATCTTGATCTAATATGCACTGCATGCTGTTGACAGTTACTGCTGTTTTAAGTTCAAATGCAAAAGAAATTCCTGAGTTCACTATTTTCTCAAAACCTAAACTTTGCTGCTGAAAAACAATTCATAGCTTGCTAGAAAACCCTAAAATCCACTTGTAAAAACCTTAAAAATCAGATTAAAAAAGGCACAAAAAACCCAGAAAGAATGATGGTAAAACCATGGGGGTATGTAAGCAGAAAAATTGTGATTTGTCCTCAGATTTGAAAAATACAAAAAAATCATGATATTATTGATGATAATATGGCTGATAATCATGTATATCGCAAAAAATACCAGTCAAAATACAGGTGAATGCTAAATTCAAAATATCACAAGAAATTCAGGAACATATCACCAAGAATGCCAACAAA
>MU224737.1:2928283-2975142 GCA_018584345.1 Thuja plicata
ATACCAGTCAAAATACAGGTGAATGCTAAATTCAAAATATCACAAGAAATTCAGGAACATATCACCAAGAATGCCAACAAAAGATATATCATGATATGTCATGAGAAACTAAGATATCTGCTTCCATGATGTATAAGTGAGGGGAGTGTATCCCTCTTCTAGTTTATTAACTTCAAAAATAAAAATCTTCAAAGGCAAGCCTTGATCAGGACCTTGACAAAGAACGTAAACCAGCTAAATTTAAAAATCCAGACAACTTTGACACAACCAGCTATCCCTTCTTACCATGGGAATGGAGCGTCATCTTACAATTATCCTTCAATGTAGGACCATTTTATGGTTTATACCACTGAACACTCTTCAACACTCAAATCCAAATGATCTCCCCCTGAGTTATTGGAAGGTGAATCCCTCCTAGGCGCAAAAATTGATTCCTCAAAAGCACCAGTTGGATTTTAAGATTTATCATGATGCCAGGGCATGCCAAGGTGTAAGAACAATCTCGCATCACCTTGAAATTTGTTTATTTTACCTTGTTTGTTTGTAGATTTTCAATAACATTCCAGTCATCATCCAAGCACCACGTATCCAACCGCATTCCATCATAGTTGCAGATTTCACATTATAGTTTAGAGAACATGATCTCCCAAGATTGACAATGTTTGATTCAATTTCCAGAATATTCCGATCAATGTGAAAGCATAATTCAGTTCCAAACTTACCATCCAGCATAACAAGATAACTGCCAGTCCACTATTCAAAGCTTGTGACACCTTTCTGAAGGATGCTGCAACAAAGGAACACATTTCCAAATTCATTAGACCCAAGAAAGCTTATGGTATGAACCACATCAAGATTCATTGGTCCATTATCACAGCATTTATTATATATCCTTTCTACACATTTGGCCAACTACACATTACACTTGGCACTGAACTTTGCACCATGTTGTGGCCAACTAGTTTTGGATTTCAGTTTAGGAATTGAGTCCGACTGGAAAAGCATTGTAATGGAATATAATTCAAATTTTATAACTTGCACATAGTTGTGTCCATATTGCTTTGGCGGTTAAGGCCTCGTGTTGTAAGCCCCTCACGGCAAATTGTAATTCCTTAATGATTATGAGTCAATAAAGACCATGTTGTTTTATTTAACAGGAGCAATATTAGGTCAAGAAAGTAGACTAGTGTTTTAATCCAATGAGAAGTTGAATGGTGCAAGGAAGAGATATTTAATCTATGATTAAGAATTTTAAGCTATCATCCAAGCTTTAAAGAAATGGAAAACACTATTTTCTGCGAAAGGAATTTGTGCTGTATACAGATCATAAAGCATTGCAATACTTGAAGTTGAAGTTTTGGACAATCAAGGTGAGTAGAATCAAAGAGGCATTATATGGGAGTTCATGTAAAGTCATTCTTTTGTATTAAAGCATAGGAGTGGAAAATATCAAACAAGGTTGCAAATACATTTAGTAGGAGACAATTTGCTAATAGAAATGAGAGTAGAAGTAGTTGGATTTGATGAATTAAAGCTTTTGCCTGAACTTGATCCTAATTTTGTGAAAGCATGGAAGGCATGGAAATTACTGGTAAATGTTGATAGGAGTAAATGGCTCGATCATTAAATTCCAAACATGATGTTTAAGGGTGATCAAGTATGTATTGTAAGAAGCTCAATGAGAGAAAAACTAATCGAGGAGAAAAATAGTAGTGATTAGCAGATCATTTTGGAGTAGATAAGATAGTGGCATTGGTAAGTGAAAACTATATTTGGCTTCAAATATATAAGGATGTGAGCTAGGTTGCCAAGGAGTATTGTTTTGGATAGAGATACTAGGTTTCTTGGATACTTTTGAGAGACATTGTGGAAAAGATGAAAACAAATTTGAAATCCAATTCTATGTCTCATGCACATATTGATAGGCAAACAAAAGTTGTGAATAGGATTTTAGGCAATTTGCTAAGATGTTTGGTTGCAGAGAAGACAAGGAATTGGGATTTGATTCTATCACAAGCAAAGTTTGCATACAACAATTTAGTGAACAGAAGTACAAGGAAAAACAACTCAATTTTGTAGAAGGTAACAGCCGAACTAATCTTGTCGAAAGGCTTCCTACCAATGAATGGTGATCTCCCACATGCAGATAATTATACTCAACCAGAAGTGAATTTTAGAACTTGTGCTTTTGTCATGCAAAACCATTTAAACGTTTCACGTGTCAACAAGAAACAAAAGTAAACTTCAATTGATCGTCAATTAAATGTTTGATTAGGAGTACTATACTGTGAACTCTACTGTCAGTTAATGCATTACCCAAGTATCTCTCCACATTAATTGTAGCATTTTTTAATATCTTTAAAATGAATTGTTTGCATGGTGGTTGTACCAGGTCGAAAAGAAACCGATTCAACTCCACGAAAACACAGGAAGCTATGAGAGATCACAGAACAAGTCTATTTTGTTCAAAAAGAAGACTTTGCTCACAAAGCTTGCTACAGGTACAATACTCAGCTTACTTGTTAAACTCAGAAACGAGGTAAGTTGCTCTAACAATTCCTAACTGAATTTCATAGAGTTTATTTTCGTTCACAATTTGAAATTTGTTTACAACTAGAAACTTATTTCAAAAAAATTAAATGAACCCTAGTTTCATCAATACTTATTTGGTAAATAGGTCAAAGAACATACTTTTTTCTGAGAATTCCCATTCAAATCAGAAAAATGAGTCATAGATTAAGAGAAATCCAGTTTGAAATTTGAGGAGTATTCCGTAAGACAAAAATAACAGAACTTTATGGGATTAAACATGGGGCATGTTGACCTGGCAGAATTTAATTTGAGAGTTAACTTGCCAGATGCAAGTTGCACTAGCAAAATGCAGGGGAGATTGGATTCAATGGCATCAATGTAAATGATGTTGAACATAAGGTAGAGGCAGAGTCATTGCCATCTAGTAGCTAATTCAAGTTACATGCACAACCTTCTTAGTCAAGCAAGGAGCCACAAAAAAGTACAAGGACTAGACCCTCCCCCCAATCTTTCACTAGATTAAAGGTAAGGAAGTTGTAAATTCTTGTAACTCGTAACTTGAATTGATATACAACTTGTGAATGATGATTTTCAATGACTATCATCATAAATTCACATCCATTATTAGTTGGTCATCGTATTTAATTGATGATGCAATTTTGTACTTTATTTGTATTTAAATCTATGGAAATGCTTCCCAACATTTTATAGTCTCATTTGATAGATTTTATAGCTATATTTTGCATAAAACTTATTTCTTTTGAAGAAATTTAATAATTTTTAAGTTGTAAATTCTACCAAATTTGTAGATCCGAAAAAATTTTGCCCTGCCAAGTCCAAGAGTGCATAGGATGAGCACAAGTATTTGTAGGCTCCAAATTGAATATATTTTTTAGTCATCCCTTCAGCAGTACTGGTTAAGTCCAATTCCAATGCTTCAATGAAACCTAATTGCCTCTACTAGAATATCAAAGTCAATCATATTTATAACTTCGAGCTTCTTTAGAATAATTGTTACTATGAATCATGTAGTTTGCCTGAAACACATGAAATATTCAACTCTTTAGTATCAGCTGCCTAGGTTTCCTCTACTTTAAATGGTTTCATCTTTTGTTTCTTCTTATCTCATAGTCCTTGTGCCTCTTTCTGGCTTAATCAATTTAATAGTAATACTATATTGACGAATTGTGTGCTTAAAACACTTAAAATCATCAAATAACAAGAAATGTCTCTCGTATGATAATGTATTAATTCTATGACATATTACTTACCCTGGCTCTAGCGTGCTTTGCAATCAATTCATGTATACACTAAAGGAAACATTTTAGACTTTCTAGCATTTTTTTTGCTTACATGCTTAAGTCACTAAATGCAAACACCACCTTATAATTGATGAAGGAAAAAAGACAATAAGCGTATTCAAGGTATCTAGAAACATTCATCACAAAAGAGGTGATAATGTTGATTCCACGCCATTACTCTTTGATTCTGATTTTGAGAAGCTTGAATGATTTCCTGTCTCTCAAAACACACACTACAATTTCCAATATAAATTGAACACGATGACAGCACACATATGTGATATAGAAAGATGCATTTAAAAACACTTAGATTCATTGTTTTGATGAAAATAACTAACCATTTTAACTAATTTTAAGTCATCTGATTTCTAGATGCGATAAATTTTATATCACACCTGTGGAATAATATTAGAAGTGGCATCAGAACATTCTCTCTCTTGAATGGGTATCCTGCGTATTCGTAAAAACTCAACATACGCATCTTCCTGCCAACAACAAAGAAAACAATAATAACTATGACAATAACATCAGCTTCGTATAAACACAAAAGAATATACCACATGTCCAAACCTACAAGACAAACCTTAGGTAGAAGGAACACAAGTGCATTGCCAGATCTTCCCATGCGTGCTGTTCGACCAACCCTATGTACAAATACATTAGGATCTTGTGGAGGATCATACTGTGTTTACCAGATACCAAGACAGAGAAAGGTATTAATTTAAAATTCATAACACAAAGCACAGAAACACAGAACTGCACCAAAGATTTCAAAAAACAAATATAACCATACATCTAATCTCTCTTGAAAAACTCTCCAAAAACTCTTTTGACTTGCGATTACTGCAGAGTCAAAATGCTAGGAACATCACACTTTCAAAAATTTGTGGCAATTTTTTCTATAAAACTCCCGAGTAAATGAAAAAAATTGTGAGTTTTGTATTAAAAACTCATCCAAAGTCATATATTTTCCTTTTTCTTAAAGTTAAAAAAATGCAATTTTCATTGGTGGTAAAGGTTTCAAATGCCCTAATTTGGACTTGGCTGCCCCTCAACCCCATTGGGGGTGGTGCCCCCAACCCCCACAAGGGGTGCTGCTCCTTGATCCCATAAGGTGCATTGCCCCCAAACCCCCATGAGGGGCATTACCCCTCATTCATGTCTCCACTCCCAAATCCCCGTTAGTTATTAGAGTCTATCAAATATAAAACTTGATTACAATGAGGGAGTAATGGGGAATCGGAATATAACTGTTGACTGCACCTACTTAGATGTTATTATTGAACAACTTGCCAAAACACTCTTTAAATGAGCTGGCATTATAACTCATTTAGAGTGAACTTGCTTTTTGGTCTATGGTATGTATTAAATTCTAATTTTGATTTATATATGATAAAAATTAGTATCAACAAATTTAGTAATATGTTTGTTTTTGAGGAATATTTTTAAACATTAATGTATATAAAATGTTCGATAAAATTACCAATTTGTTGCGGAGTTTTTTCTGATTATTTCACGAGTCCCAAGTTTTTTAAATTTTTGGGCATGCCGAGTTATTGCCGAGTCTGCATTTTTCAACTATGCATCTAATTCAGTGCATCCCGAAGAATAAATATAACCATACATCTAATTAAGAATCAACACACTTAATTAAAATTGTTGATACACATGTTTTCTTAGAAGTGATTTTTAAAGTCTCTTAGCAAATTCATACAAGGCTTAACATTGAATTGCTATAATGAAACGCTCAAAAAGTTATTCCTTATCATGAACTAGTCAGCACACATATGATTCTTAGAATAATCCATAAATCAGTACCAGTTGCTAATACAAAATGGAGTTTTTTACATGTATCAAATAAATATAACTTTTTAGAAAAATTATGAACAAATTCATTGTGAGAAAGAAAACTAGCATCAAGGAGTCCACAAAATCACATCAGGGAGGCATAGTTTTGCATTGAGAACATCAAGGAGTCCATAGCAGCTGTTCCAAGGCTTCTCAACTCATTTGAAAGAGGTAAGTGTTAAATTTTGTAGATTTTGTTGGTTTTTTTTGTATGTTTATGGATTTTCTATTTTTTTTTAAATTGTTTTGAAGTTTAACTTTTCAAATCTTGAATGTTTTCTATTAAAATATAAATTGCATACTTCAATGAGAGAAGTAGAACAATAGCAAACCCTTGATTTTTTTAAGAAAAAAATGTCAATATGTTTTTACAATTTTTTCTAAAAAAATGTAGGGTTTGCTGATTTTTCTAAAATACAATGCACAAATTTGTAATTTTGTTCATAATTTTGTCTTATTGCAACAACCATCAAGTTTTGAAAACCTTAATTCTTCCCGATGCCTCCAAAGTGTGAAGCTTGGAAATATACTGAAGATTTTCCTGGTAGACAAAAAAACCAAACAAAATGATCGTTTTGTAAAGAAAATTATCATGGTAGCATCAATAGGTTTAAATACCATATTGCAGGCATACCTGGCATTGATGTTGACCCATGTTTAAAGGCAACTGCCGAGGCAATTCATTTATGTTATGTCCGGTTAGAAAAATATGAAGAAGAAAAGGAAACTAAAAAGAGGCAACGAGAAGAGATATATGCTATTGGCTCCCATTCATCTGCATCCCCATCCACAGCCACAACTGCATCCGCATTTGCACCCACATCTGCAGGCTGTGTTGGAGAGGGTTCTTCCATGCCTCCTTTTTGTCCTAGTGTTAGTGCTTCTATTGATGCTCCTAGTGGCACTACTATCCTTGGCCCTAGAGTACGGAAATCAAAGTTGGACAATTATTTTGTGCCACGCACTACTCCTGGTGCACAACCCTTGCTTGAGAGCATGGCTTGGAACAAGAAGGTCCATGATGTTGCACGAAAACAAATTTGCAAGTTTTGGTACTTTCGCAACATTCAATTTGTTGCAGCCAGGTAATTCTTTTAATATTCGATTGCTTTAAGTTTAAAATTAAATTTTAAGATTTATAGTTTGAAGTTGAACTATGCTTTGTCTAATGATTAAGCATAATCTATTTGTGACAGATCTCCTTACTGGCAAGGCATGATAGATGTCGTAACCATTTGTGGGGCGGGCTTTAAAGCCCCTACTAATGCTGAGTTAAGTGGCCCCCTCCTGTTAGAAATGGTTAATGATATGAAAGTTGAGCTAGAGGACCACATACAGTCGTGGAGCCAAAAGGGTTGCACCATCATGACAGATGGTTGGACAGATAGGAGGAATAGGACACTCCTAAATTTTCTTGTTTTCCTGTGGAGGTGATTGATCATTCTACTTCCCTAAATGCATTGAATAATTTAATCTTTATTTTGATTTGTTGATTGATCCATGATAATTGATAATTATTTTGCTTTATTTTCAGGATCCACCATGTTCTTGAAGTCTGTTGATGCTTCCTCACCTATAAAGAATGTCACATAATTATGTGAGGTTATTGAGGAAGTTATACACGAGGTGGGGGAAGAAAATGTGGTGCAAGTGGTGACGGATAATGCAGCAAGTTATGTTGTTGCAAGTAAACTTTTGACTTTTGAAGTTTTGATTGAGAGTTATCTATGAATTTATTTAAAATTTTCTTAACACATCTAAATTTATAAATAATTTAAAATTGCTGCAGGTAAACTTTTGATGGAGAGGCACCCGAAAATTTTTTGGTCTCCATGAGCCCCATTGCCTTGACCTCATGTTAGAGGATATTGGCAAGCTTGAATGGGTAAAATCATGTGTTAATAAGGCCAAAAACATTTACAAGTTTATCTACAATCATGCATTGGTCCTTAGCATGATGAGGCAATACACGGGGCAAAAGGAGTTGGCTCGTCCTAGTATCACGACATTTGCCTCAAATTTCCTCACACTAAAATCCTTGTTGAAATCAAAGGCAGCTTTGAAACGCATGTTTGTTGGTGAGGAGTGCACTGCCTCATCCTATGCTACGACCACTGCAGGGATGGATGTGGTAGATTGTATTTTTTATGAGCCAGGTTTTTGGACCCCTTGTGCAGAGATCATGGAGGTAAATATATTTATGTTTTCTTTGACTCTTTACAATTTTTCTTGTTTTAAATTTTTAATGCACACTTGTGACTTAACTGTTTTTTTTAACATTATATGCAGGTCACTGAGCCCCTTGTAGTTCTCCTACGAATTGTTGATGGGGAGAAGCCCTCTATGGGCTACATATATGAGGGCATGGATAGGGCCACGAAGGCCATTAGATCCAGGTATGCAAGAGTTGAGGATAAGTACGGCCTCATTTGGGAGATCATTGATAGGAGATGGCAAAACCAGCTTCACAGGCCCATCCATGCAGCAACTTATTTCCTCAATCCTTCATTTTGTTTCCTTGATAACTTCAAGGCGGATGAGGAGGTTCTTAGTGGCCTATATTCAGTGATGCAAAAGATGTCTAACACATCTATAGTGCAAAAGATAGATGGCATATAATAATGAACATGGGGTGATTTTCGAAAGCAAGAAGTGCAAAGATGCTAGGACGACATTGCAGCCAGGTAAAAATATATGTTAAAGTATTTTGATTTTATAATCTATCCTTAAAGTTGGAAATGAGACTGATTTTTTTTGTTTTCCTTATTTCAGATAGATGGTGGCAAATATTTGGGCCTACAACCCCAAATCTTCAAAAACTTGCCATCCGTATTTTGAGTCAGCCATGCAGCACTTCTGGATGTGAGCGCAATTGGTCCATGTTCGAGCACATCCACTTGAAGAGGCGTAATAGATTGTTTCTAGAGAGGTTGAATGATCTTGTCTTCATTCATTACAACCTCCGTCTTAGGACCAGACAGATTTTGGACACTGACTCCTCTCCGATCAATCTAGCAGAGATCGATCCAGAGCCTGAGTGACTCACTAAGTCTACCGATTGTTTACCCTCGTGGGGTAAAAGAGACTAATTGCATACAGGAAGTAAAGTACTCAACAGAAAGAGTATAACAGCATTATATTCATATATTCATTGTCATTCAGTACAAGAGTATTTCTCTGTAAATCCAACATACCTACTGAATAGAGAGAAAGGTATACATATAGTGTCCGAAGGGATGCGAGGCGAACCGTCGCACCCGTGTAACTCCTTCGGACGGACCAACCAACTAACTACCCGTTTACCCAAGAGCATCATCCCCCCAAAAAAGAAAGTCGTCTTCGGACGACAACATACAACATGTCCAGGACATAGCAAAACTAAGGGAAGGATAACAATTACAAAAGTGACAACTAAGAAGTAGAAGTAGGGGGCTGAGGGAGCGTCCTGAAGAGGATTGGTAAACCACAGTAGAGGAGGCCGGTTGTACCAAGGAAGAACCCAACTGAGATTCCAGCTCATACACCTGTGTCGTCCTCACCGCCAAACACTGTTTTGTGACCGACTAAAGTTCAAGTGCGGATTTGACCATCACTACAGCCTCCTGTAGGTCCTTCTGCTGCTCCTCGACCTCCTGTCGGGTGCGAACCAAACTAGTCTCCACAAGCTATCTCTTAGAAGTAGCTGCAGCTAGTTGCTGCTCAAATGTCTCTGTTGCCTGTGCCAACTGACCATCCAAGGCCACTCGCGATGCCTTCTCCGCTTCCATCTCCTGTGTCCTTTGGGCTAAGTCTCGCTCCACTACTGCCAACCGAGTAGCCAGCTCCTCCCGAGCTCTCTCTGAAGCCACCAATGCAGTCTCTCATCTAGCCGAGACATAGTAACCCTGACGGAAGGCCTGCTCGATCTGGCGAGTGAGACCCTGGACCTCACTCTCTGTCACAGGCACAGGAAGAGACCACGCCTGTAGCATCCCGGACGTCTCCATACTAGGCAACGACCCCTATCCAAAACATTCTCCAAAGGCAATTGGGCAATCATGTTGTACAAAACACAAAAGACGCTGCAACTCTGAAGTCACGGCGATGAGAGCCCGAGCCTCTCCCAAGGCTACCATCTAACGCCCTCATACTACCAAGTCAACCAACAATGCCTCAACATCACCATCCTCTGGCCCCATCCCTGTGTCGGCCAAGTGCTCCGCCCTATCCGCCATCAAAACATCAATGGTGTCATGCCCTGTTAGGCCTAGCTCACCTGCATTGTCTTCCTCGAGATGCACATACTCCACTTCTCTGGCGGTGTCACCACCTTGTGGGTTGGTAGGCTCCAAGTACTGTGCCACTGTAACCCTCAAATCGCGTACCTCCTGAGGCACCTCCTGTCGGGGAGATAGGATCGCCACCCCTGTGGGTTCTGTGATTGTCGTGGCAAACTTCTTCTATAGCCAATAACTCATAGTCTTCTTCAAGGGACTGGCTAGAGGTGATGGATCCTCCAGGGGATCGTTGTCCACAGTGATGACGGCGTCAGCGCCAACTACCTCTAACCCAACCTGTCCTGGTGCAATGTGTTGGTCTCTGTCCATGCTCCCGGCAACCTCGGACTCGGCAACTACCTCCTCAAAGGGTGTGGCTGAAGGAGTCAGTTTTGTGGAAGAGGATAGGAGAGGTGCCACAAATCTCACTACGGGCTCCTCCCCCACCGAATCACTCTCCGCAGCCTCTGAGTCACTGCCCTCAGTGGTGGTTGCTCGGTCGCTGTCATCACGATCATATTCTACACAACTCGTCGTGGCCTCTTCTGGCTTGCCATCATCCCACCCGTGTCCAAGTATCTCCAGTAAAAAATCAGGGGCTTGTCGGTTGCCAGTTTCCCTTGAGGCGCCAATTCCAATTTGTCTACGGGGATGCGTAGTGTAACCTCGAGAAACAGCCCAATGGCATGGTGCGGCATGTAGAATGTACGGTGCTGCAAGATCATGAATTCGTACATCCTATCCGATAACACGGTTGCCCAATCGTAGACCACGCCATTCATCAGGCCATTCATGTGGACAATTTGTGGGAGGGCTATGTTTGATGCCCTACTGGCCCCGGTGAGTCTGCTTTTCATAACATCCAAGATGCACCGCCACGGACCCTCGGCGACGAACTCCTTCTTGATGCCACGGCGCTTTGTCGCCCGTACTATAGAATCCAACTCGCCTTGGGTGAGAGTGCGGGAAATGCGGTGAATCCAAAATTCTTTCCGCCCTTTCGTCATCTTATGCTTTTTAATTTCTATCTTCTGCCCATTCCGTCCAGGAATGCCGAACACACAGGTGAAATCTGTTGGAGCAAAAGAAACTGTAACCACGTGTTTCCTGTACTGGAACGTGCTTTCCCGCGTGTGCCTGTCAAAGGTATTCACCATTATCCGCAATGTGGGCTCGAAATTTTTGACAGGAAACAAGGTCATCTAAATCGCCCAATGTACACCAGCATGTCGCAAGAGCTTCTTTACTTCATCTGTGTCTGGTGTTTCCTGCCACCATTTCCGGCACTCTAACCCATTAAGGCCCTCAACCGCCACCGACTCATTAGTGACTTGCTCCTCCTGCATAGGTTTGCCTTTCCCCATTGTTCCAGCTACCTGTCTTCCCGAGGGCAGGACCCTTACCTTCTTCTCCTTGTTCAAATGAGCCTTCCAAATGAGCCTTCCATCACCTTTTCCCGACCGACTCCATAACCACCCGTAGCTTTGCAAAAAAAATGATTACGGCTTTTTGATTCCAATTTTCTGTTTTCCCAACTGTATGTGGGTGTCGTACGACGATTTGCAAGCAGTAAAAGTAGACGCTAGACACGGGTTCCGCAAGCTAACAAGGGCAAGCTATGATATCAGAACATAAGAGTCCACAGAATCTTCCCATTCAACCAAAACTGCACCTCATAGATAGGAATTATTTCTGAAAGAACTCCCTTCGTAACTGTTGTACGAAAATTGTAATTGTTACACTACTCCTTTCCCCTGTCTCTAGCGGCGTCGGTGTTAGCTTATCTCTCTGTGGCGTTCGTTTCCATGGCATAGCAATCATGCTTAGTTGCCCTTCGTTCGACACCCCCCCCCGCCAATCACTGTCCTACCACTCTCTTCCACTGGCAGTGTCTGTTCTTCCCTCTTCCCCACGGTTTTGTTCTTTTATCGCCTGCGGAGTAATTCTTCCACAGGGTGGGCTCAATGGGCCTGCGGCTGGGGTTATGACGGTGACTTGCCATCATCCGGTGACTTGTCACCATTCGGTGACAAGCTCCATCCAGTGCCTTGCCATGGTTTGATGGCTTGTCACCGTGCGGTGACTTGCCACCGTTCGATGCTGTCTTTTTCGTGACTTTATTTTTTTCTTTTCTTTTTTTTTTCTTTTTTCTTTTTTTTTTTGTTAAAAAAAAAATTTTAACACCCAGGCATGTCTGGCCCATCCTGGCCTTCGTGCCTCTGGTGGTAGACTTTCAGCTTCGAGCCATTGACGGCATCGGGAATCTCCCTCCCATTGAGTGTCCATAGTTTCACTGCTCCATTTGCTGCGACTTCCCAACTTTATAGGGACCTAGCCATTTAACTTTGAATTTGCCAGGTTTAATTTCGTTTCGCCCATTAAACTTCAACACCAACTAGCAGGGTGTAAACTGCATCCTACGAAGGTGTTTGTCGTGCCAGAGTTTCCTTTGCTGTTGCGCTATGTCAGTTGCCCACTGGGCCATGGCTCTTTTCTCGTCGAGCTTATTCAAGGCATAAAGTCTCTCCCTCAGACTCTCCATGTCGCCTAGTTTATTATCAATGGCTATCCGCAGGCTAGGAGCCATGAATTCCATAGGTACCACTGCCTCTTATCCGTACATAAGCTGGAAGGGTGTCTGCTCGGTGGTTACTTTGTATGAAGTACGGTAGGCCCATAACGCCGATGGTAACGTTTCCGCCCAGTCCTCACCTTCAACTCCACGACTTATAAATAACTCCCACCAAAGTCTTATTAGTTGCCTCGGCTTGGCCATTTGCCTGAGGATAATTTGGACTCGACAACGTATGGAAAATTTTGAACTCGGTGGTTAGAAGCTTAATGATGCGATTGACGAAATGCCCCAATCTGTCGCTCGTCAATTGAATTGGGATGCCAGACCTTGTTATTATTTGTTCGTAGATGAACTTTGTCATGCTTAGTGCTGAATTATCTAGCAAGGCGCGTGCTTCGACCCATTTGGTTAAGTATTCGGTGGCCACCACAATATATCGGCGTCGTCGGGCACGACTTGTTTTTAGAGGTCCAACGAAGTCAAGCCCCCATCTTTCGAATAGCTCCTGCGCATGAGAAGGATTTAGAGGCATAAAATCCCGTTCGAGGGGTTTTCCTGCACGCTGACAAGCATCACATCCCACCACCCATTCTCTAGCATCATTGTACACTGTTGGCCACCATAAGCCAGCTAAGAGTACCTTCCTTGCTGTCGTATCGGGACCCATGTGTCCTCCAGCTGGTCCTTCGTGGGCTTCCTTAGCACACTTGGTACTTCCTCTTCCATCACACATCACCTTAGTACTTGATCTGGCCCCATTTTATACAGCAATCCATTGATTAGTTGAAAGGTCCTGCTTCTAAGGACTAACTTCCTTCATTCTCCTGGAAGCATGTCCGAGGGGAACCCAGCTGTGGACAAATACTCCCCTATACTTGTATACCACTTAGGGAGTATGGCAATATGGAATAGATGTGCGTCTGGAAAATCGTCATTTACTCCCACAGGTGGCTCGCCAGACTTGATTCGTGACAATTGGTCGGCGATCACGTGGCTACGTCCTGGCCGTACCACAATCTTAAATGTCAACTCCTGAAGTAAGAGGAGCCATCGGCTCACTCTTCCTTGAATAATAGTTTTGTTGACCAGGTACATGAGAGCCTGGTGATCCACATAAAAGATAAATGGTGTGGCTAGTAAATAGAGCCTGAATTTCTGGACCGAATAGACCATTCCGAGGGCCTCCCTTTCTGTGGTGTTGTAATTCTTCTCAACATTGGACAACAATCTGCTTGCGAAGTATATAGGGTGATCTAGTCCGTGCCCTCCCTCCTGAGCCAGGGTGGCTCCGATGGCATAATTTGATGCGTCCACGTGTACATGAAATTCTTTGTCCCAATTAGGGAATGCAAGAATCGGGGCACCCAACAATCTTGTTTTCAAATTTTCGAAGGCTTCCTCCTGCTCCTTCCAAACGTACGGCTCCCCCATCCTTGTGAGCCTATCCATCGGATATGATATTTGTGCAAAGTTCTTGATGAATCGACAGTAGTATCCGATATGGCCGAGAAAAGATTTGACGCCCGTCACGTCCGTAGGGGCCTCCATCTCGACGATTACCCATACCTTGTCCGGGTCTATTTTTAATCCCTCCTTGCATACAATGTGCCCAAGCAACTTCCCTTGGGGTACCATAAACCGACACTTCTTTGGGTTAAGTGCCAGACGGGCTTGCCGACACCGCTCCATGCACTCCCCCAAGGCCTCAATGTGCTTGTCCTGCCCATTGAATATGGACCAATCATCCAGAAATGCTTTAAAGTTCCCCTTCGACATCTTGTCAAAGATATGTAAGATAATCCGCTGGAAGGTCGCAGGCGCATTGCAAAGGTCGAAGGGCATTCGGTTGTATGCGTATACACCATACTCCACTACAAAGGTTGTTTTCAATTTATCTTCCTCCGCAATGGATATCTGGTTATATCCCGAGAACCCATCCATAAATGAATAGATCCCGTGACCTGCTACTTCCTCCAATATGCTATCAATGAACGGAATGGGGAACGGGTCCTTAACTGACACTACGTTGAGGCATCAGAAATCTACACAAATGCGGATCTGATTGGCTTCCTTCTTTAAAGAGATTACTATGGGGGAGACCCACTCACTTGTGTCAACCCGAAAGATAATACCAGCTTCCAACATCCGTTCAATTTCCATCTCCACCCTTGCCGCATAATTCTTGTTCATTCTGTACGCTCTCTTCCGCACAGGTTGGGCTCCTAGAACCAAGGGGATCCTATGCACGCATAGCTCCGGAGGGACACCCTTCAGATCCTTGTAAGTCCAGGCAAACACATCTTTGTATTCCGTGAAGATCTTAAATGTTGCTGCCTTTAATACTGGGTTCCAGTCGTCTCCCATCAGGATGATTTTTGGGTTTTTCTCATCTCCCAAGTTTATCTCCTTCAACTTCGCTTCTTTGTATTGGATCGGTTCATCCTTGGGAAATTCACGTGCAGGATTCTCCTTTATTTGAGCTTCTCCTTCTTTATATTCTTTGTATTCCAGGGGAAACTGGTTGGGGTCTTCCTCTACCTGTAGCATATTACAAGATGGAGGGAATAGCTCGTAGTCACTCATTTGCCAATGAAATAGGCCGTCCATAGAGTCTGTATCACCCTCTAGTTCTAGTATGCCTTCATCGCTCGGCTCCATGCTTCCTTTCCCTTCATCTGCTCCATTGTCGGATTCGGAGTCTGAGGAGGATGCCATTTCCTTTTCTACCATCTGTGTTCTGAGGTCGACCACAAATTTTCTTCCCCCCTTCTCAAAGGATAGAGTGTTCTTCTTCCAGTTATGATTCGCTCTCCCGGCCACTAGCCACCCTAGGATGGTGTCGTACCCTTTACGCTTCATGGGGATCACTACAAAATCCGAGGTAAATAGTTGTGTCCCAAATGGCTTACTTGTTGTGCCATCAATGTGCCGAGGGGTTTGATACCATGTTGATCAACCCCTAACAAGTTGAAGGTCGGCAGCCACAGCATGGGCTTCCCTAGACTCTTCCAAGTATCCTCCGGTAGAACATTCACCCCTGATCCACCATCGACAATTGTGTTAGTGAGAATGGTACCCAAGATACCCATCTCCACTACTGCAGGATTTCGCCCACTGTTTATAGCGAGTCATTGGGTCCGCAACGGAAACCCTAGGGGCCTCCGTCCGTTCCAAACTCATTGGCATGGGTTGACTGTTAAAGAAGGTTGTTCTTAGATGTGGCATCGTTCTAGTAGGTCCTTGACTTTTACCGGTATTTCTATTTGCATCATTTGCTTGAGGATGTTTTGTTCGGCTATGGCTCGAGTAGAAGTGCTAGAGGTATTCATTAGGTCCCTTTGGGCCTGTAATTCCTTCTCGATCTCAGCCTTAGCCTCGAGTGCTCTTTCTTTCTCTGTACGAGGGTCAAGATAAGTGGCCTTCTTTGTCTGTGCTTGTGTAATTGCCAAGATGTCCTCGTCTGTATCTCTTCTTTCCATCTCAATGTAGTTACAACTAGGCTTCAGACAGTTGGCCTCCTCGTGGTCCCCTGGTCCACACCACCTACACAATTTCTGTGGAGTACCTCTTTCTGGCAATCCCTCGCAAAGTGTCCCCACTGGTTGCAATTTCTACATTGTATCATTGGTCTTCCTTTCGCGTCATATTGGATCCGAGGGCGGTTGTTACTGTTATTGTTATTTCCTCCGCCTCCTCATCGGTTGTTTCTGTAGTCGCCGAAGGATGCAGTATTGTTATTTTGTTGACCGCCGGATCCAGATGTGGAGGGTTGCTCCTGTGCAAACAACACTTGTTGGTTCCTGACACTCAGGTTATAAGGACATTCTTTGGTGGAATGTCTGGCAATCTAGCAGATGTCACAAAAGGACTTCTTCGGGCAAGAACCTTTCGTGTGTCCGGCTTCCTTGCACTCTGTACACCACATCTCATCCTCTTCGGTTTTGTTTGGTCCACCTTTTGTTGCCTTGATCTCCTTCATCATCCTTTGGAGGTCTTTTTGCAACGCATGTACTTTTTTACTTGATTCCTCCTCGCTACTATCCTCCAAGGACTCCTCATCCGAGGACTTAACTTTCTTGGAGGTCTTGTATTCGCTCTCGAGATCCATTGCGCGATTATATGCATTATCGTACGATGTTGGGGGTACGATCTTCATTTTCTTCCAAAGGGAAGTATTGAGTCCTTCGACGAACCATCGCTTCTTAAGTTCGTTTGCTGGGGCAGATTCCATTTTTCCAATTAGTTCCTTTAGTCAGCGTCCGTATGCCCTAACCGACTCATTCTTTGTTTGTTTGGTGTTGTAAATTTCCGCCAGGATCTCATTGTCATCTCTCAACAACTTGAACTCTGTCTGGAATTCTTTCTTTACTGCACCCCATGAAGTCAAACCAGTTTTGTGTACATCCGAGTACCAGTCAATGGCTCCTTCCCGTAATGTGGCAGGGAACTGTGTGACCCACTTGTCCTGGTCCATGACTCAGTTGGCAGTCCATATAGTCTCACAAGTTCTGCAATGGTGGACCGGATCCTCCTTGGCCTGGCCCGTAAACTTGGGCAACTTCTATTTATTTGCGGCCATCCCTATTGGTCGTTGTATTGGTGGGGGTTGTGTCTGCCCACCCTGGTTGCTAGTATTTGTTAGGTTTCGGCTACCGGAGTGTTTTCCCACGTTCCTTGTCCTAGGGTTGAACAGAGTGTCTTGGCTACCTAGCGCTTGTGCCTCCTCGGCACCTCCAGTCACGCTCGGTCCTTCTTCACTCCTTCCTGTTCCCATCGGCCTCAGCCTGGGTACTAATAGGTTCTGAAACTCTTCCCGTGTTTCCTCAATCAGATTCAACCTTCGTTGCGTCTCCTCAAGAAGCTCTTCACTACTCCTTGCTCGGTACTCTGGTGAACGGTAATGTTCCCCTTCGGTCGTCACACCTCCCGTGACTCCCCCGCAGTCACTGTCGGTACCACCTCCGTGGTCTCCTTCGGTTAACCCCTCGGCAGGTTGTCCCTCAGCGAGTTGTCTGAACCTACGGCGGCGTTCAACTTGTTGGGCAAAGATTAGGGCTTCATGTGTAGCTTCCAAGGCATTCGGTTGTTCCTTTTTATTCCTATCCTTATTTAAGATATTGGGCATCAAAACATCTATTTAAAACATAACACAGAACACTTTATTTATTCATAATTTGGTACAACAGATCAACTGTGTGATCTTGCTATCATAGATTTTACAGTGTTCTTTTTATTTCCTCCCAGGCTCAAAGTTCATGGGTTCGTTCTTCGCCGATTGCCATCGCGCTCTTCCTCCTCCCGGCGACTACTTTCAGCAAAGTTCCTCAAACTTTGTTGTTGGCGTTGTTCACGCTCCACTTCTTCCCTTCGGTTCGTTTGAGCGATAGTTGCCTACGCCAACAAACGAGGTAGTTGATGCAACAGCCTATTCGTCTTTGGGCTGACGTTTAGTCCGTCCCACACAATGTCCTGGCCCACTTCTTCTCATACGGCTTCTCTTCGTACGAACGTTTCAATGGCTGCTTGGAACAGAATGCGGAAGTCCACCGTCAAAGCATGCTCCCCTTCAAAAAGTTCTGTGATTCCATCCTCATTGGTTCACGCTACTATTCTCCTCAAATGGTAGTCCCATTTAACCATTCATTCCTCCGTCACGTGCCAGGTTCGATCGGCAGCAGCGCCAAATGTTTACCTCGTGGGGTAACAGAGACTAATTGCATACAGGAAGTAAAGTACTCAACAGAAAGAGTATAACAGCATTATATTCATATATTCATTGTCATTAAGTACAAGAGTATTTCTCCGTAAATCCAACATGCCTACTGAATAGAGAGAAAGGTATACATATAGTGTCCGAAGGGATGCGAGGCGAACCATCGCACCCGTGTATCTCCTTCGGACGGACCAACCAACTAACTACCCGTTTACCTGACAATACCGATCATGTCTTCACTAAGGAGGACCATGAGTGGGTTGACCAGGCAGATAGAGAGGTTGAGGTTGTGGCTATGGCAGAGGAGGATAGAACACAATCAGCTGCCCGTGCAGCTGATGTTGATCAGAGTGGCACCTCACAAGCAGAGACTATGGCTTGTCAGTCATCCAGGACCTACCTCAGACGCATTTGTAGGAGGCAGACAAACTACTCTGAGGCTGAGGCTGAGCTAGAGCCTAAGCCATAGACTTGTTTTTTATTAAACGTATGTTTGGGAACATTTGATGTCATGGATTTCATGGATTTTATATACATTTGACAATATTTATAATTCTACATATATATGTTTTCTATTTCCTTCAGCTACAATTTACGTATGTACTTATGTGATGGATGGATGTTTATGTATATGAACAAATTAGCTTCTATTTTGTGATGTTATAGTGTTTTTAAGCTTTACTCAATAATGGGTGCCTGAAACAAGTTTTAAATCCTAAACAATCTCTGTTTTTTATTTTGCAGAGTCATAGCCGAGTTGTTGCCGAGTCATAGGCGAGTCGACCTTGCCGAGTCATGGGCGAGTCTGAGTCATGGAACTATGCTAAGAACCTTTTACAAAGTGAAACAACATAAATACAAATATTGAAACAAAACAGTATTATGTTAGTGACTTTCTCTTGCCCTAAGTTGCTAGTTTGGGTTCACAATTTTACGAACTTTTTTACCAAGTATTGTTGGCTCTGGCTATATATATATAACAAAAAACCAAGGAAATCTAAGGACGCGTCCCTATGCCCTTTTAAGGTGTGTAGAAATTTTTGGGACATTCCCAGGACAAGGGGACACCAAGGTGACATCCTTGAGCCATCCCCAAAAGTTGCAAAATGTCATGAATGTTGAAGTTTGGTAGCTACAGGAGCTATCTGCGTACCTGTGATGATTGCATCAGTATTATGCTATGCAAAGATGATGACTATTCTCTGCTACTGTGTTCACTTTCCTTTCTTGTGATCGAGTGAAATAAGACTGCTAAGAGTCTTCCTCTACCATCGATTCACCTATTTGTAGAGTTTTGTCTAGTTGACTTCAGACGATCATGAAGAGTCTTCATCAATTGGCATATGGATGGTCTTTATTTGTTACAGTTGTCAGGTTGTCTGCTGCAGCAGTCAAGCTTCTTATTGTCGTCCACTCATTATGTCGACAATCATAAATGAAAGAGTATTATTCATGCGTAGCAATTGGAATTCAAAGGGTCTCTTGTTTTGTAACTGTTGGACATCGAAGAGACACTGCTGTGTATCTGAAGAGACTTACGTGGCTGTTGAGACAGTGAAGACTATGTAGTCACTGCCTAGTAACTTACGTGACTCCATGCAACGTCATCAGTTTTTGTAACTGCCGTGTCTCTTTGTAGTGCTGGACTTTTGGTTCTCTGCATCTTGTATTCTTTGGAAACAAAAGACAAAGGCGGGCCATGTGGTTTTGCTAGGTGGGTGGAGAGATTATCGATGTTCTGTTGAAGCGTCTTAGTCTGAGATAATTCTTTTGTGCAGAGTGTTGTAGTACGATCATTTGAGAATTCACTGTTGTTGTTGATCAGTATTGTTCATTATCCTGTGATTAGCTTTTGTATGCAGGAGATAGAGGGAGTGTTGTTTGTTATTGACATTGTATGTGGGATTCTTCATGTGTGTAGTTCTATCTATTGCAGATTCATTTCATTGTGAAGAGAGTTTTGGTTATTGTTTTTAGAGTGTACAGACTCAAGAGGTTGTGAGCTCTGTTGTAGACTCTGTTTTTATTCAAAAAAAAAAAAAAACTTGGTGTGGCTGGGTTTTTCCCTCGAGGAGGGTTTTCCCAAGGTATCTCTGGTGTTTTCGTGTTTTAAGATATCTGCTCTCTAATTTGTTATTCTGGTTCAAAATTTAACATGGTATCAGAGCCCGGTTAAGCAAGAACAAGGACCAGATTCATTCAAGCAGGGTTCTTCAGGCTCTTTATTTTTTGGGTTCTTTTTAGAGAGCAATTGCTGGAATATTATAATCGCACAAAGTCAAGTGATAACTCCAGTTGGAGGTTTTAATTCAGGAATCTTTCAAAAGGGTTTACAGATAAGTCTGTTCAGATTTGTGAAATCATTTTCAGTGTCAAATTTGAAAAATTTAAATTAATAGCTGGGCATGAGAAGAAGTTTATTTTATTATTATGTGCAAAGCTATTGTTGAATATGTTTTTTTAATAGAGGTGTTACATGTACATTTTGAGGAATATTTAAATCAGTGACTTATATTTCATAAGATAAAAGGCACTCGTCAGGAAATCACATTATAGAGCAGCTTAGTCTGGTGCTGTGGTTTAAATATTTGGGGAAATATTTATTTGTTGGGTCAAATGTTCACATGAAAAATGGGCGACTATATTTATTTTAAGACTTGGAGAACTGTGAGAACTGTGAGATATGAAGTCCTACGTGCTTTACAATTCAACTTTGCATTATGATTTTCTGGAAACTGAGCTAAATCTGGTTCGAACAAATGAATTGGAATACAGAGCACGGAAATGAGTTAGAATACAAAGCATGCAAATAGCTATTCTAGTGTGGTTATGAACGATATGGTGGTTTCTATTTGTTAAGCGACTTCAATTGTGATTTCTCATGACGGAAGGGAAGTGTTGAGTGAAGTAGTGATTTCTGAAGATGCCATGTGTATGTCTGGAGCCGTTCAAGGCTGAGATACCTGTTTTCATCATGGGGTTAAGTCTGCGATATGCCACAAGAACTCTTTATGATTCTCATTAGCTTCTATCAAGTATGGAAACAAGGAACCATATGAACTGTCTACTGGAGCCGAAACAAAGTCTTGGAAATCTTATGAAGCAAAGAGAGGAACATGTATGTTGAGAGCTAAACTTTTGTAACTCTAAACAACAAATGCCATCGCACTTATTCCATGAATTCCACTCTTTGTGTTGTCATGTAGTATCTGTACTGTTGGAAGACGTATTCTGAAGCTTTGTGTTCATTATTACAGGACATGTACAATTCGCAGTTGGAATTGAAAATCCTTTTCTTGGATGTAAGCAACCAAATAAATATATCAGGTTGATGAGTTTTAAAATAATATGGAGTTGTGGTGTGTGTAACAAGAAAACCGTGATGAACATATTATCAGATATATGGGAAGCTAAAGAGATTAATGTTGAATAGCAATTAGAAGGTATCGAATATGAATCAATTTCTACGAGTGAGGAATCTGATAGCATTCAGGAATGCGTGAGGCTGCCTGTAGGAGTTTGGAAATTTAACAAGTTCTACATTCTAGAGGAGATTTATAGTTCTTGATGCATTTTATAAATCTGTTGTTCTCCATTCTGGTGCATGGAAGACAGAGGACCGACTCTGGTTCTTCTAAGGAGTAAGGGTGGCATCGTTCATTACTTCCTACTTATGCTGTAACTATTCTGCTTTCAGAATTGAATCCTGTTGAAGACTGCTACAGCTTTCTGTAGATGTTTTCTGTTCATATCTTAAGAATTTGTATGATCCATACCTGGAGGGTGCATTGGGGTGTAATCTTATTTCTGACCTATTTCATGCTCAGAAGTGTGCAGCAGACCTGATCTTAGTTATGGCAGTCAGTTTGCGAGAGGTGTTGTATCAGAGGTACAACTTCAGTTTAGACCATTGGCGAGTTGGGTGATACTATTGGTTTGGATTCAAGTTGCTTGGGTGATGGCGGCTTGGATTTTTGGCAGTAAGGTTGTAATGCATGATCACCAACCAGCACATAGCATTCCACTCCCAACGGGTTACGGAGATCATTTTGGAGGGGACCATTATAGTATAGGTATGGTGAAAGAGACCATGTTGCTGATAGCAGGGAAAGATATGAAGATCGAAATCTGAACGGACATTGCTAATTTGTTCAACAATAAAGAGATAAGTATTTTATGTTTGTACCTTTGAGTAATGTTCATGAATAATTCATGTAATAATATTGGGAATAGTGAATCATGTATCCTTTTAGCATTGATCTGTTTATTTCTCTTCAAGATAGTTTGATTCTATGAACTATTATTAATCTCTCTAAAATGCAGGATGGATCAAGGAGCAAAAGGATGATGGATTAATTATTTGAAATTGCATAAGGAATTCAAAGGAGAATGAGTTTAAAACATCCAGTGAGGAAGTTATGCCAGCTGAAAGAAATGAACATACATGAAGACTCAACTTGCTGTCATAGGGCTGAGTTGGTGGCACATAACTGGAGACATATCTTGAAGAAGGACCTATTCAGATTGTCTTGTGATCAGTTTCTTCTAAGAGGGGGAAATGACATTCAGAGGGAGTTAAATTCCAAGAATTCAAGGCACGAGTTGAGAGCTTTAAGGTTCTAGGATCTATAAAGGGGTGTTCACTTCCAGAGAATTTCCTTGCAATCTCCGAGGCAAGAATCAAGAGGGAGTTTTGTGAAGAAGTAAAGATGTCAGCAAAGTGAGTTGCAGTGTTGCAATGCCAGATGCTAAAGCTCCAGAGAACAGAATTGCATTGTCAATCTGAATTTGACCTTGGTAGCTCCACAAACTTATTCAAAATAGGGTGATCTGGGATGAGGTCAAGGAGGACAGTCCTGGACTCTAGCATATCAGAAGTTTCGGAGGTGTGTGTTGAAAACTGTTCCTCTAAGGCAAGCATTGCAGGCAATCTTGAACAAGAAGGTCAAAAGGTTGATGCAAGTTCTTAAAGATTCGGGGGGAGCTTGAGCGGCAGATGCAGTGTGCCAAGTCCTTTGCAGAGGATCAGCAAGCTCGAGAAGCAGTGTGGCTTCGAAAGCTCCTTGTTTGGTCAAACATTGGAGCCAACTATAATTTATTGTGATAATCAAAGTTGTGAGAATGTTGCCTCTGCTGAGAGGGAGTCTCAACATCCAGTTGTTCTTATTATGTGTTGTAATGCATTTTTCTCTGAGACGGAGAAATTTGAGGTGAAAGCCCTTGTAATGCATTTTTCTCTGAGACGGTGAAATTTGAGGTGAAAGCCCTTGTAATGCATTTTTCTCTAAGACGGAGAAATTTGAGATAAAATCCCTTGTAATGCATTTTTCTCAGAGAGAGAAATTTGAGGTGAAAACCCTTGTAATGGATTTTTCTCTAAGATGGAGAAATTTGAGATGAAAGCCCTTGTAATGTATTTTTCTCTGAGACGGAGAAGTTTGAGGTGAAAGCTCTTGTAATGCATTTTTACTCTGAGACGGACAAATTTGAGGTGAAAGCCCTTGTTTCTCTCTGAGACAGAGGCATTGCTCTTTCCACTCATGGGAGTAGCCATGGTGGATGTCATGTTGAGAGACTCCATGACAACATCACATTGAGTGACTCTATGATGTGAGCTTGTGTTTGTTTCACACATGGGAGAAGTCATGGTGAACATCATGTTGAGTGACTCCATGATGCTATCACGTTGAGAGACTTCGTGATAAACTTTGGTTTTCTCACCAATGGGTGCAGCCATAGTTGGCAAACTTGCCGATTAATTGCCGAGTTTTTCAGATCGGCGAGTTATTCATAGAAAAACTCACCAAACTAGATTGGCTGAGTTTTTGTGAAAACCTTGGCGATTTTTTCACAAAAACTCGGGCGAGTCTGAGCGAAAAACTCGCTGACCCAAAAACAATGAGCGTTAAAACAGCTAGCCTTAGGGGTTTCATCCTAGGCTCAAGCTTCAAAAAGCTCTCCAAAATAGAAACGAGAAAAAACCAAGCATGCTACAAATGAGGCTCCAATCCTTCTCTTATAGTCACTAGAGCCAACCTTTGACCTTCCATTTGTTTCACTCTTAATCTCTCTCAAATAATGAAGTGACTTTATTCAAATAGGCCCACTTAAGTCACTTATAATTTAATTAAATAATATTACTCATATTATTTGCATTTGTGGAGCAATATTAAATAATTAATTATTAATTCAGTTTAACTTATTTTATTTTATTTAGTCTTGGGATTTAAAAGGCTAATAGGCCATTATGGATGACTTAGGGTGAAGGGGACATTACAGTAATCATGGAGGAGGCAGTTTGTAGGAATAAACAACACACTTTCAGCAACCAAAGCTGTTTTTTCGAGAAAAATATCATTTCAATAAATAACCATCAATGGTGCAATATGGTGCATAAATCAAAAGGTTGATATTAACCAAAACATCCCATTTACCTGGCCATTACATTTAATAACTCTAAACAATTCCAATGAAAATTCATCCCCATTTAAGTCACGCATCCATTACTTAAGATCTTTCAAGCTACCGAGCTAATTTTTGTAATTTCAATAAATCACCATTATTGGTGTATTATGGTGCATAATGTTTTACTTGACCTTAAACAAAACAACCCAAATATGTGACTTGCATTTAATAAGTCTAAATAATTACAATGCACGTCATCTGTACTTCACTGTTCCTTCATATTCTAACTTGTGGTGATGTTATAACAAACACCCTAGTACCTGCAAGAGCAATTTGCAGTAGAGGACACAAAGAGATCACTCCACTATAAAGCCTAATATTTATAACTTTTTTTTCATTAACATTTTGCTGTAGCTAAGAATTAAAATGCTTAGCAACATTAAGTGCACATCACTCAAGTAACTTGGGGAAAGTGAATCATAAATAAGCTGTAACATTCTCACCTGGACAATCCAATCAACATCAGGAATATCTAGTCCCCGAGCTGCTACATCAGTGCATAGAAGAATTCCACATGAGAGTTTTGTGAAAGATGCTAAAGCTTTCTCTCTCATGGCCTGCAAAAGTAGATAGCAACTTACTCAGTATTTGAAAGTTTTCTAAATAAAAAGTACAGCAGTACTTATACAAAAGAGGAGTAAAGATGACAAACTAAACAGAAATGAAATATAAGATGACAAATACAAATTGCACAAGCCTAGATGAGGTGAATAACCATAATTATGGTGTATCCTGTTCACACACACACACAAACAATGGTAATCCAGTGAAACTGATGGCAGCACAAAAGTTCCTTCTTTGTAAATAGTATTTCAGCTTTTGTAACATGCATACTTGCAAATACTAAAAATATTTATTATAGATGCAGTTTGAGCAGCAAAAATTATGTTCATCTGACAAAGTAAATATTAATGATTTTTCTTACTCAGATCACAAATCAGGTGCAATTCTTGAGCTTGACATGTTGCAAATAAATTTATTTGCTTGTTGAGCTTGATAGGTTGCAAATAAATTTATGTCAGTTTTTTAAAAATTATGGCTAAGAGTTGTTACGCCATGGAATTAATGTTCCATGTTGCATGAAGAAAACACACACACTGATACTGAGAGGGGAGGTGAATCAGTATACAACGATTTTCACTTAAATTAAATTTTAGCAATCACAGAGCAATAATCACAAGTAAGATCTAGCAATGAAGAGAACAAGATGCACCTCGATTTTAAGTGGAAACCCTTGCGGGAGAAAACCACAGTAAAATATTGCTTTATATATGAATCTTCTTACAAAATTTGTAGGAACCAACCCACAAGAGATGCCAATCCCCTCCACTGAGCGCCAACTCAGCAAGAGACACCAATCTCTTTAAGTGAGAGGCATATCAAGTTATAGTCTCAAAAACAAGAACCTAGCATGAGCATGCATGAGTGTAAGTAGGAACACTATAAACAAAATGGCGCCTTAATATTGGTGTTCAAGGGCACGTTAGCATTGCAAATTGGCAGTTTACAATTGCATATTGAAATAGAATAGCTATTGACAAACATCAATCCCCATAGCCGATGGTTGTCAAAAAGTGCTTTATAATGAAGAAAAAAGTAAGACGCCATAGGAATTATCTAAGACATATCGATGTACAGACAAGCAACCAATTAGTTATTGTGTCCAAGGATCAGAGAAAGAAGATTGCCAACAATAAACAAAAGAAAAATAACATTGACCACAAGAAGAAATCATATAAGCATTGTCTCAACAATCAAAAACATAAAGGAAATCTATCGTGCAACACATTTGAGATTCAGTTCCACTATGAAAAAGAGTAAGAAGCCTTTGATGTCATAAAACAAGTCTGGAAATAAAACTTTAGTTGTGAAAACCATAGCAAATCTGAATGAAAAATATGGGATGTACCAAAGCAATCAACTAGGATTCCAAAGCTATGGGTAGCTAATCAAGAATTGAAGCAAGAGCAAGTGCCAGGCCAGTTTGAGGTGAAGCCTTCTTTTGAGAATCCAAATTAAGAAATTTAGCAATATTTAGCAATACTTTATGACTCACAAACATCTGCTTCAAGGGAATCATAAACCAAAAATAGTTTGCAACATTAAAAAATTAGTTGCAAACCTTGTAGCAGTCAATCAAGCAAGCTCTTTCTTCTTGGTGTAATCTCTAATCAAGCTAGGAACCCATGGGTAATTATAAATATATTTTATTATATTCCTTGCACCTTATATAGTTGGTCTCACGCAATGAATTTTGTCCCATGTCCTCCAAATAAAGGTCAAGGCAATCAATTGTACAAGAGGTCCAAAAAAGTGTTGGATGCCTCTCTTGAAGCAATCTTCCAACCACCACATATGTGTTGATATTTTGGCCTTTATGGCAAAGATCAATGTTTTGGACAAAATTAGTTGCAACAATAATAATAATATAATGGATATATATTTATTATTATTGGTATATTTAATTATGATAAGATCAATTTAATAATAATAATAAATATAAAGGGGTTATATTTATTATTTATTAAGGATCGATTTTAATTAAATATGAAATAAATAATGCATATATATGGGGCAATATTAATAATAATAAATAAAGGTTATTTATTATTTATTAATTAAATACTTGGAGGGCCCATGTCTGCCACCTTGGAGAAGTGGAGTTTAGCATTTTGAATCCATATATATGCATGATCGATCCTTGAGGATAATGGTATCAAAAACATAACATGTGATTTTCCTCAAGGATCTATAATCTGTGTTTTCCTTCTTGGAGTGCAAATTAGGTCTGCATTAGGGTGCGATTTACCCCAGCATTAGTGAGTGAGTTATCCCTGCATAAAGGAGCGAATTCAAGGATTGATAAGAGCGAACTCCAACAGCAAACCCTTGCATTATAAGAAGCAAATTTCAGAGCAGAAATTCGGACATTTAGGGATCAAAGATCATTGGTCTTTGTGATTACAAGCAATCCATACATCTGACCTAGGGCAGATTGTATATGAGAGTTCAGATCGATAGCAATTGAAAAGAAGCCCTAGGTGGGCAGATTTGGTTTACATATTGAGTACACATATCGAAGGGTTTGAAGGCACAGATTTGAGGACAATCTTAGAGCCACAATCCGGGTATTTTCTCTCCTTGTTTGTATCCTATGCTTAGCCTTGATTGATCTCTATAGATTAAATATTCCTTATAATAATCTGGAAAATATCAACATGGTATCAGAGCCTAGGTTGGGTAAAGATCATTTTCAGATTTAGGAATTTAATCTAACTCTTTCAAGACTAAGAAAGACACTATGGCAACCGGGGTTTGGCCCTATCATAGCAATTTGATTTAATATGGGAAGTATAAAAGTAGGGTTAAATTTTGCATCAAGATCTAGGATATGCAAATTGCGGTTGGAAGACTTCAAGGTTGTATCCATTAAATTTTAAATTGCCTAAATTGGTTGAATCAAGTTGAGAGGGAGTCCAAACCTAAGCCTCAGAAGGAGCTGATGGAAATTACATAAACCTTTACTATATTGATCCAGAGGGAGTTTAATCATGGGCTCATCTAAACCTAGTGTTATGGTATAAACTCCTTCCTTACCTTTTGCATGAATGAGTAGGATCATTCCTTATTGGCATGGTTGTTTGACATAGCTAGTTATTGACATAACTATATGCGTGGAACATACTTTATAGCATACTTTGCTTTGGCTCTACATTGGCATATGTCATTCTTCACTTACATGCATAATTGATTAATTGTTCTTAGCAGATTATGAAGATGAAGGAAGTACATTGGTATATTGTGATATACTTTTCATTACAAACATTGGTTTATGTTGGCATTTACATTGGCATTGGTCAATGATATACCTCGGTATGTGTGAGGGAGCTTGCCTTCTTTTAGCTAAGTCTATATTCAAACTTAGTGCATATTGAGAGGGAGTCTTTTTGGGCTCACTTATTTCAATGTTATAAGCTCTTCCCTAACTTTGGTAATATGCATAAAATATTGACATATTTCTGTCTTGGACTTATTTACGGCTGATTATCTAATTCATGTATGAGTGGCAACATACTTAGCATACATTATGGGAAGCATACTTTGGCTTCACATCGGTGTATGTTTTTGCATTGTACTGTTTTACAAATGCTTTAGCAGCACTATTTCACATTAGGTAATGCATTGGTTTACTTTTGCATATATGTGAACATGCCTTCTATATTCTTGGTTGAATCATATTGCATACTTGTTCTATGAGAGAACTACATGTCCATGAGAACAATATCAAGTCCATGATATTCTCTAAGTAATCAATTCATAAGGAACACCTAGCCATAAGCATAAGTGTACCCAAATGAATGATCATAACCAGTTAAATCTTATAAGTATAAGAATAAATAAATCTTATCTCATGAATCCACATAAGCATAAGAGTAACCAATATGATCTTATAATCATAAGAATTAAGTGCAATGTAAAAGAAATGTGTTCACACATAGAACCACATATAATATAGTCTCAGCTATAATCAATAAATATAGACTCAGCTATAAAAGAAAGTATGATCCATACATACATGTCAAGGTATGCCATAAGTCAATAAGGTATGCTCCATACATACATAACAAAGTATACCGAATAAAAAAAAGAAGAAATGAGTCCATAACCAATTGCAATAACAAAATGCAATATAGTCTCAGTTATGTCCACACATATAACCAAGTGCAATGTATAGAAGAAGTATGTTTCCAAACGTACATAAGATATGCCAATGTAACATATGCAAGGTAATGTAAAACATAAGATATGCCAATGTAAAGTATGCTCCCATAATAAGCAACATAAAGTATGTTCCTATAACATACATAAAACCAATGTATGTGCCCATACATCAAAATAGTTAATTAGCTATACTAACAATCGGCTGTGTATGTTCCTTTATATACATAACAACGTAAAGTATAACATATGTCAAGGTAAAGTATGTACCCACATAACAGAAATATGTCAATGTAACTGTAACAAAATGTAAGGTATACTCCTCATACATAACAGAAGCATAACAGATTCCAATGTAATCTGTTATGCATACTTCAGGTTGGCATATGGAACATACATTACATTGGTAATGTATGTTCCAAGAATCACAGGTGAGAATCAGCAAATTTTTTTGTGGAATAGGATACATACATGACTTCTCAATATTGCCTAAGTATTTATTCTCAGAGGCCAAAAGCTATAACTATGATTGACTTTGATATTCCAGCACCACCACCAAATTCAAAAAAAGACATGAAACTGATTAAGATTGAATCAAAGTAATGAAATATAAAAAATATTTGATTTAGAGCCTACATATATACTTGTAGTCCTAAAAAACATTCCTAGGGACCATATTCATGTTGTATATCTTGACACCACTTTTAAGTTAGATCAAAGTGGACTTCACAAGAAAATGATAAAAAGTGAAAACGGACCATATGGCAGGTTGGAAGAAAAAAGGTATTGAAATGGAAAAGGGAAATAAAATTAGGGAACCACAAGAACAGAAAAAGAGAAAATAATGAAGGGAAAGAAATTGCAAAACTATGTAAGTTTAACCCTTAGTTGCTAGATGTGCACCCTGCCCTTGCGCATCGGGTCCAGAATAGCACCGGTTTGCATGCACTCTAGATGTGTCCAGGATGCGCATCTTGGACAGTGGATACACTCGGATGCGCAACCAGCGCATCCGACGTGCATCCACAAACCCGGATGCGCATCCAAACGCGCTCAAACGCATCTACGGCCCAGCCACTTAAAGTGACTCAAAATCATTAAAAAAAAAATTGCCAAAAACCCTAAAACAGCCCTTTATGAGGTCATTCAACCTAAAAACATATCATTTTGTTTGCTCTTTTGCTCTAACTCATTTTGTCTCCATTTTGGCATTTCGAAGGGCATGTGAAATTTTTCAAAGGGGATCATTTGTGGACCTAAAACAGCCCTTTATGAGGCCATAAAATGATGTTCGCCATGGAGTTTTGTGTGGTTTCAAAGGTCTTAATTTGGCCTTGGCAGCGAGGGCTCTACCCTTCGACCCCCCTGTATCGCGACAAGGAGCACCCCTTGGGCATAGCCTCGGGACCCTGTGAGGGGCACTACTCCTTGACCCTATTGGGGGCATTGCACCCAAACCCCCATTTAATTTTTGAAGTACACTACAACTTTGAGTTTGCACAGTATGTGCATTTGATGATGTTATTGTGTCTTTAAGGTTTATTCAATTGGCATTTAATATTTATCTTTGGCATTTGGCATTGATCAATGTTGGAGTACCATACTATCAAATGATTTAGTTTTACAATTCTGCATATTTCTTTGATTTTTTTGCATATAATATATAAATATACACACATACCCAAACCAAAAAAAAAATTGCACGTATCCACATACCAGATTCTCCTAACGTATCCATACCTGTACCCAAACGGTGAACCAATAACTAAGGTTTAACCACATGGCAGCCCATGCTTCAGCCACCACTTCAACAGGTTCCCACTAAACGACTGCTTCAGCAAAGTCCACTAAATGTCAACCTAGGCAATTTTTCACTGTACATCTTCGGCAATTTCTCACCGAATGGTCTCTTCAAAAAATTCTCACCAGATGGCCTCTTCAACAAAATTTTAGCATACGGCCTCTTCAACAAACTTTTAGCAAATAGTCTCTTTGGTGGACTCCTACCATTAATCATATTTGAAGAA
Source organism: Thuja plicata (assembly GCA_018584345.1). Classification (NCBI taxonomy): domain Eukaryota; kingdom Viridiplantae; phylum Streptophyta; class Pinopsida; order Cupressales; family Cupressaceae; genus Thuja; species Thuja plicata. Next base: position 2,959,720 of record MU224737.1, read on the forward strand.
AGAAAAATTCAAAGGAATATTATTTCATACATGGAAATTGTAAACTTCCTAATTTCTACACCTCCATTCGACAAGCAATGACAAAGATATCAAAATTAATAATAATAAAGTTCATTCCTTTTCAATCATATAGCCATTCAAGGGCAATGAAGAAATTAATTATAATGTTTTTAAAGCTTAAATAAAGGCAAAAAAGAAAATAACCATGAGACTTAACAGCTTGGAAAATAATGCAAACTTTCAATTTATTGCCTTCTTCTCCAGCATATGGTCGTCTCTTGGATTTTTCCCTATAGTACAATTTGCTATAGGCATTTACACCATGTTACCTGATCAAGGAAACTCCCTTGTGTGATCTAGTGTACGATCGGCTCCTCACTCTCCTACCATACATCTTGCCTATTCTACTAATATATGATCTACTCATTTCTACCATTTAACTACCAATGTATAGCACACTAGCAATTGTTTAACCATTATACAATCTTCCCCTGCTGCTGTTGTTCTACAATTTGGTACTTTACATTGTACTGCTAAAACAATAACCAAACCTTTTGTTGCAGTTGTCCAACCTTCTCTAGTATGGTCTTCCTCGAACTCTGAATTTGGCAGAGACAAGGAATTGTTCCTACAACTGGTGAAACATGAGAAGCCACATTCATGGCATCTCTGAGTTTTGAACAAGGTTTTCCTAATCGAGACATATTTGCAAAGCCAAAAGTAGCATTCAAGTATAGTAATCAGCTTGTTGAAACCTTTTTGGAGTCAAATAATCATGCAAACTTGGCTAGTTGTTTGTACAGTCCCATACCATATTTCATTTAGTTGTATGGCCACTAGTGTGTACATTATCTGTACAATGCCCAATTTTCAAAATATGACAATGATCAACATATACTTCATACATTTTCTTTTCTACTTCCCGCTAAAGAAACCAATGCCAACTTAAAGTTAGCACTGTTAGAGACCAGACCTTTCCAAGATCTTCGTCCATATTTCATCATGAGACAGTCAATCGTTGAGAAATGCTCAAATTATGATTGAGCTATCATGACTCGTAAAAAGAAGCATGAGCACCAAGGCCCTTCTTCCTCTATAGAGCTACCCCAATTTTGCATTCAGCTATGTATTACTTATCAACTTGTGGGCAGTTGTAAAGAGACAATTGTTAGTAGTTGTCAATGGTTGTGTTTTGCAGGGAAACCATTGGGTGTTTTAAATAGATTTCAAACAGTCAAGGAAAGTAGTTTGATCTTGCGTTGATCATCTCTAGCCTAATTCTATGTAAGAACTTCATATAAATGAAGATATACTTCTGTTACTCTATCTGTCATGCATTGTTATCTTTATTCATTTACTGTGCTACTGGGTTCTTCACAAACCAGCCCCATGCCCACTCTGAAACGCTCTAGGATAGGGAGCCGCAACAGGAGCGCCTTGGGAACGTCCCAACCACCCTGGTTTATCTATGGGTACATCATAGGCATGCCCACAGAAAACCCAAGATGGCTGGGATGCTCCCAAGACACTCCCAAAAGATCCCAAGTGCTCACTTGATCCTATCTATTGGTATTACTATTTTCAATTTTGAGCAAGGACTGTTATCTGATCAAAATATGCTACGTTGATAATATTTGTGGCTACAATCTTTTGAAATGACTAGAGTTCCTACTAATTTGACTTGACAATCAGCTGTTTTCACCAGAAGTTTAACGAATGTTGGCTAATTTGACTTGCTATTGACTGTTGCATTTGCCCTTTGATATTCTTTAACAAACTGAAGTAGCAATTGAGACGCCTATAATCAGGTTTCAATAGGAAATGTCTCTGAAATGGAGCTTGTGAGCAGGAAATGCCCCTCGATTGTCCCAAGAACAGCTAGAAATCTCCCTTATTTGCTTAAATAAACAAAAAAGAGAGACAAAAACAGAATAAATAAATCCTGCTTCGACAGAAGGATAATATTATAAAGGCAAGCTGCAATCCATTCAGTTATGATCATGTATGATATCACAATGAAATGGGCTCATATTGCTTAGACATCTGAGGTATATCATTTAGGAAACCATTCAATCTTTGGTCCTCTCAAATTGCACTAAAAATAGAGGTTTCTTTATTTTGGCTTGTGTGATGGGGTTATAAAATCCCAATTCTATAGTACTTGATAGTTTGAGGAATTTATAGAGAAGCTAATTCCTTTATCTAGATATATCAATATGTGATTTTGTTAGATAAGTATTGTTTTGACAGATGTTTGAACAAGTAGGATTGAAAGGGTCTCTGTCATTCATCCCCTTCCTCCCTCTAGTCTAACGTTATGATTTGTCTGAAAAGTTGTTAAACTTTTCTATATAATAAATTTTAATACTTCCCTATTTATATTTTTAATGCTCCCAATTGCATAGAATGTTCAGAAAGCTTTATCCAAAATCCTATTTGTACGGGCCCAACCTGAGAACCGCCATGGTTCAAGTACACAATTGCAACAAAGGTCTAATGATCACAAAACTATATGTGTGTGTGTGTGTGTGTGCGCGCACTCACAAATTCAATAGAATGTCCGCAAAGCTTCATCCAGAATCCTATATGAATCTTATTTTTATGGGCCCAACCATAGGACCACCATGGTTCAAGTACACAATTGCAACAAAGCTCTAATGATCACAAAACTATATATATAAAAAGAGCCATACAGAAACATACCGTACCCAAGAGAAATTAAACTCTACCATACCAGCATACCAAAACCCTTTTCGCGTACCTGAACTGTACCATAACTGGCAACTTAGTTTATTTATGCATGTACTAATATAATCAGATATAGGAGTAAACAGATACATTTGAAATCACCTCTCAAATAGTGAATAACAGACTTACACTCTACAGAAAGCCATGTGTAGAACAAAGAGAAATGTTTTCCTTATTTAAATTTATATATATTAATTGGCAGATGTTGGATCAGTGGCAAGACACAACAAAGGACGGGATGTTTTAATAGGTAGGAATTGTTCTAAAGAGAGGAGTTGTTCTATGGAGAAGTTGTTAGATTCTAGAAGCAACCCAGCTCTTGTATACCAATATCATAGAATATCCAAAAAGCAATCAAATACAAGAAACATAGAGCTTAAAATAGATATTCATCCCAAGCTGAAGCTGAACCATCAAGGCAACTGAGCCTACAAAGATGAAAGATGGGCTCGAAGAGACAGTGCATGTTCAGGAACTAAGCACCAAATTCAACTTGGATGATGCTGTCATGCCCCCCCCCCCATGAAGAAGAACTTAAGAAGACGTCATTAATCAGCAAACTGTCTTATTTATAAGACTTCACGATTTTCTGAGAATTCTGATCCAAGAAACTAATGAATTAAGCTAGTAATTCTGCATCGATGCATATGCATAAGTTCCTATGCAGCGACAGGATACAGGAGTGTGTTTTATTAAGGTGCGATTACACCCAAGCAGCCGCAGGTCATTAGTAAAGACACACGGGTGTTAACAATCAGCAGTTTAGTCATCAAAAGGCAACAGTCACCATAAAAGAGACACCACCTTTTAGAAGAGGAAGACGTGACTATAGAAAGAACATGACACTCCCATTACAAGGGAGAGATATAAATTGAAGATCGGCATTCAAGAAAGGACATCAATCAAGGAAGAAGATCTGATCTAAAGGAAATGCAATTCAGGCCACACAGCCATTGTATAAAAAGTAAAGTAATTGGTATGGAACTAAGTATATTATGCATCAATCCTCTATATGTATTCGTAGGCCTTGTTTCTAATGTGAGTGTTCCTTGAATTATATTTCTTCAAGTAAATAGACCATATATATATTCATATATAATTACCCTATGATCAATCAAAAATAAGTTGGAGGAAAATAAGTTAGGGAGATGAGGTTTATCGGCTCCCTCAAACTAAGTAGATCACCCCAAGGGATAGAACTGGTCATAGTTGGACGTTCCTTCCTCTTATGGACTGAGGCGAGTACACTACCCCAAGGGATGGAACTGATCATAGTTGGACGTTCCGCCCCGATTGGATGATTGCGCGCTCTCGGGCTTAGTTGGATTGGGCAGTTTACTGTCGCCCTTTCCAAGTTTCCTACCAAACTAAGCTATGATTGGTTATAGGATAGTTAGTTAGTTATAAAGCTTACATGACATACTTGTTCACTAATCTATGTACTTGTACATTATCTCTTAAATTATTAATAATCAAATGAGTGTACTTTAGTAGGTTATTGTTAAAGAATAAATTATATTGTTAGAATTGCTAATTTTGGGCACAAACAGGTTAATTTCAATTTAGGGACATTACAGATGCTCTGAGGGACTCTAAAAAACAGGCCACCCATTCAAGCCTCGTAATTTGAACTCCCTTAGCACATGTATTTGGAAGCATTTGCACTCCAACATAAAGAGGAGGGCATATGAATTAGAAAAGTTGTTACAGAAAGCAGGCTTCAAGTTGAGGGGTGGACCTGTAATCAAAACCCCTGTGTGGGTACAAGTTGTCATGATCTCCACCATTCTTACCTCTGTAGAAAACTAAAACTTAGAGAGAAAATCATAAACAATCCATCAATTCATATTCCAAAGCCAAATAAGGAGGTTCTCATGTAGCATGCATAAAATTCGAACAACTTAATATTCTACAAGATTAGTACTGTCTGGTCATAAAATGGTATAAAAATTGTAACCAATAAAATTTTTAGCTAGCTTTAATGTGCTGTTGATATTTTATTTCACAGGGTAACAAATTAGCTAAAGATAGCTGCCAAAATGAAATCATCTCCAACTAATATTTCCTAACAATTAACCATAAAATGCATATGATATGAATAAATTGAATGCCCTAATTACAATTTACAGGCAAAGAGAAAATTAGTAGGTAGACTAGGTAGACAACTCAAGAAACGTGCCTGCTTCATTCTTCCATGAAGAGCAATCAATGGACATCCTTTAAGAACTTTGAGTTGTAACAGTACGACTCCCCAATAATCAACACAGGCACAAGTCATGAAGTATCTACAAAAAGAAAAATAGATTTAAAACCTGTGATAATTATGCCATTTTCTTAAAATGATCTACACATTTTCTATAGACATAACCAAGATTTGGAATTTTTCTATTTAGTGTTTTCCTTAACTTATTTGTTATTGCAAAGAGAGAGACAATCCCAATGTATTTGCAAAAACAAAGATCCTTACAGAATTATTTTTTTTGACATGTGGCCAGACAAGAAATGTACAAGTTGTGAAGGTTTTTCATCTGCCTCGCATTCCAAATACTGCAAAAAAAAGAGTGCATACCATTGATTAATGCAACAAGCCAACAAGCCCTCATAACTACCCTAGAATGCAAGAAGATCAGAAAAGCTAGCATTCACGGCCTAAAGCAGTGTAAAATGCTCTGAGTAGATCCACTCCCACACTGAATTCTTAGAAACAAGTTGGCTTAAAGATGTAGTTTCAAGGCCAGGTTACTAGACAGTGTCCCTTAAATTTTAGATCTCCATGTTGTTGTTCCACACGTGGAAAACAGAGACCCATAAGTATTCTATCCATAAATATATGTATATTGAGCAACAAAAAATTCTTTAAATATACCTCTATATTAAGTCCTGCAGGTGTACGAGAGCAAGGGGTATTTGTTGTAGGATCTGATTCACCCTGAGAAGTTGCTTCAGTTCGGACTTCAACCCTCACTGGGTTCCTAAGTCCAGCCTTTGAAAGCTCTTCAACTGCCTCAGTTTGAGTAGCAGAAAAAAGGCCTGTCCTTCGTTGCTTTGGCAAACGAGATGTAATGGAAGACACCTGCTTATGAAAGCCCATATCCAAAAGTCTGTCTGCCTCATCTAAGATAAGAACCTGCTCCAAATGAACAAACACACGATACTTTCAATTTTGAATTTTACACTAATTTTGAGGCACTCCAAATACAACTCATAAGTTATCTACTTGCAAATTCTTGAGATCACACAATCAAGTATGTCTTCAGCATCCAACCTTGGCTTTATATCATTACCAATGCTAAAAAAAGGACAACACAACACTAATAATATTCATATAAATGCAAACATGCAGCATGACCATATTCTAAAATCACAAAATCACTAAATATTAAGTCCTACTCTACAAGATATTATTTATTATTGCATAAACACCTCAAAGCGCCGAAAGTCTAAAATATTTGTCCGTTCCATAATATCATCTATGCGCCCAGGTGTACCAATAAGTAAGTTCACCCCATCTTCCTTTATTTTCTTTAAGTCTGCTGTTACATCTGTCCCGCCAACAAGAAGCATGCACTTAATATTGGAGAGTGTAGAAACAAATGGCTCTGTTACATGGTATATTTGTGATGCCAACTCTCGCGTTGGAGAAATAATGATTCCTGCAACCTAAACATCAAAATATTTATCAATATTATTCAGAAAGATGTTTGGAAGAAACAAGTAGCAAATAGAAACCTTTTTGTTTAATTCTACAATTTTAAGATAAAGATAACCCAAAGCTTTATTACAATTGAAGTATACACCAGGTTCCAAAAGTTTTGTAGATTCAAAAGCAACAATCATTTGTAATCTATATTATCGGTTCATCCCTGTTACCGAGCTGGTTCAGGTACAATCTGTTGCAGATCCTGGTCCTGGTTGGTGGTGCAGCAAGAGGTCACAATTTTCCCTGTGGATTTGTCTCAAACAAACCTAGAAGAACCCATGCAGAACCCAAATGAATTTTAGAGAATCCACAGCAAATCTGGCTGAAAGTTCCAAGTAATTGGTTTGCTACTCCTCCTTGTGTGTAAGAGCCCATTCACTACTGAGAAGATCAATATATGCAGATTTTTGCAAAATAAGTAGATTTTTTTTTTCTGTTCTATATTTTTGTATACGAATGAGCTCCCTTGTTTTGTTTTCATTCTTCTATGAGTTTATGAAATATGGTTATACTTAAATGTTTTAAATGAGTTAGGTTTCTACATTATTAAAAAAATTATTTCATTTGTTTCGAATGTCTTTCTTATCGGACTTATCACCATAGGGATTACAATTGCAGCCAATTGTAGCTCTATGGACCAATCCCACTTCAAAACAAACCTGAATTCTCCTCTTTGGAAATACATTGAAATGATACGGCAGGTTCTAGGTGATGGGTATATTTGAATGTTCAATGGGTGTGGTATCATGAGGTTCATCTCAAACAAACCTAGGAGAACCCGTGCAGAACCCAAACAAATTTCAGAAAATCCACAGCAAATCTAGCTGCAAGTGACAGGTTTTTAAAAAGAAATTGAATTTCTTTTATTTCTAACACATTGTATGAAAACGCATCCCTAACCCTAAAAAGTGCATTCCAAGGCCTTTGAAAGACAAAATAAAGAAGTTTACCTGACTGTGAATGTGAAGCACAAAAGTCATTCACTCTTTGCTTAACTTTCATTCTTGCTTGCCATTGTACAAATAGAGTTGAAGACTGGTCAGTAAAGATTCCGAGCAATTGGTTTGCTACTCCTACTTGTGCGCAAGAGCTCATTCACTCTCGAGGAGATCATAGATGAAAATTTTTGCACAAGTACTTTTTTCGGTTTTTTTCCTATATTTTTGTATACAGATGAGCTCTCTTGTTTTGCTTTCAAATTCTTGTTTTCTTTTATTTCTTCTTTGAATCTATGACATATCGTTAAATATATTAAATGAGTTAGATTCTATTAAAAACAAGTTATTTCATTTGTTTCAAATGTGTTGCTTTTCGAACTTATTCTCATGGCCATTACAATGGCAGCCAATTGTAGCTCTATGGACCAATCCTGCTTCAGAAGAGACCCAAATTCTCTTCTTTGGAGATACATTAAAATGATATGACAGGTTCTAGGTAATGGGGGTTATATTTGGATTTGAAATGGGTGTGGTATCAAGTATTGAAGCTCATCCAACCAAGTGTAAAGCCATTTGTGTGCCAACCTTCAAAAAGGCATCAAAGCTAGCCTAAGAAGAATAATGTACCCTTTCAATGTGTGTGTGTATACATATATATGTTTGTGTGTGTGTGTGTGCACGTGTGTGTGGTATCAAGTATTGAAGCTCATCCAGCCAAGTGCCTTCTCTGCCATCTAATCTTGAACCTATAGAAAGCCAACCATTTTTTGCAACAACTGAAGAACAAATCGTGCCCTTTACAATAAAAGATCAAAGGGACCATGGGAATGACATTTCACAATGAGTCTCTAGAATTCTCTAGATATTGTCAATCAACACATTGCTAAGTGTATCTATGCAAATGGATTGGCTTTGAATGTTATTAATTTACCAAATTAGCGACAAATAATGAAAACAATTAATGACGCTCCAAAAAGATAAAAGGGCCCAATTTTTGACAAAATGCATAGCACCTTATTAGACGAGGTGAAGTTTGTGGAGAATTCATTGAAGCCCATAAGAGATTAGGAAGCCAAAATAGGGGCGGTCATCAATTCTCATGGAAGGAAGAATGCAAGAAATCAACCATTGATCAATTTCACTACAATGTCCCCTTAAGGGGCAACATTTTTTAAGGCAATAGTTTGTAGAGGATTCATTGAAACCCATAGGGGATTAAGGGGCCAAGATAGGGGTGCCCATCAATTATGATGGAAGGATGGACGCAAGAAATAAACCATTGATCAATATCACTACATATCCCCTAAAGGGACAATGGTTTTTTAGGCATTGTTAGAGACAGGCAAAAGATGGTGCATTCATTGCCAACATCCTCATGACAACCATTAAGGAAGTGGGGCCTCAAAATATTGTTCATGTCATAACAAACAATGCCACATATTATAAATTAGTTGGTTTATTGATTGAGAAGTGTTATGCACACATCTTTTGGACACCTTGTCAACTTACTCAACCTTATGCTACAAAAATTTGGCACCACTATTGATTGGATCAAAGAACTGTATGATGAGCCCAAAGTGATTAAAATGTCCATCACCAACCAACACGTCATAGAGCGTATTAAAAACATTCCCAAAATAGGAGCTACTAAGGGTAAGTGAAATGATAAAGTTTATTTTAATATTTATTGTAGTGTTGTAGATTGTATACCTTTACAATTTCACACTAGGTTTGGAATTATTTTGGTGGTTGTGCCTAATTTATACTCATTGTGCTCAATTTTGTGGTCATTTTCATAGACATGGTGCATTCTCCTATTCGTGACCTTTTTTGTGGCTCATTTTTGCCAAGACTAGGGCATTGGGAGCCCCCAATATAGGCAAATTGGACTCAAATCTTGAAGGATGAATATTGGCCATGCATATAGTCAAAATACGCCTTGTTCAATCGACCTTCCCCAAAAATTAAATTTGGAAAGGTGTAAGTTGAATATAAATACAACTCCCTCTCATTTCAAACTCTAGCCTACACTTTCAAGCACATTCATAAGCAATTCAAGTTCAGATCTGCATTCAAGGAGCAAAGCATTCAAGCATACAACTTTGTTACAGCAATCATGATCAACTACATTGTGTTTCTCCATGACGAAAGCATTCACTAACATGTTGCAGGACTTCATTCTATCAACATCAAGCCTTGTGTGAGATTCCATGTCAAGGGCTTTGTCATGCCCCAGCCATAAGACAATATCGTGAGTATCCTCGATAAAACGTTATCATGCTTCGATCCTTAAGTAATAACCAATAAAACTAAAAGCAACAACATAGGTTCAAGGATCTCCCTCATCTCCTAATCGCAGTCCATTTTAAGCATCATGATATTTATCATTAAACAAATTCTAAGTGGAAGTGGTTCCAAGAAGAGTCACGATAAGAAAAAGGGGCAGCAATTAATTTAGAGGAGACACGTCATTTCTAAAGGGTGGCAACCATGGTAAGGGTTGTGACTCTTCATCCTCTCTTGAGGACTGTATAAAGCAGACCACCAATTGAAGGAAGGGCGTGGAACTGGATCAAAGAGTTTTGAGATATAAATTGCATTCAGAAATAAGGCAGCCATTTGTATCTAGCAAAATAATTGAAAACTACCTTATTCATAAGGTTTCACAATTTTTTAATATCTAAGCTGACAGCAACATAAAGGAATTCATTCCCTTGATCGCCAATCTATAATCCTAACAAAAATCATTGAACAAAGTGATTTCCAAAAGATGTGATGGCTGAAGAGGCATGAGATCAATTTAGAAAGGCATCAAAGAGAATAGAAGAAACCAGCATTCTTTATCATTCACCAAGTAGACTCATACAGCAATACCATCGCATCAGCATCTATAGACAGGAGAACATCTGCAGATCAAGTTCACAGCAGATCCATTGCATTCAACAAGGAGGTCATACAAGAGAACATCATAGAAATCAATACACCTTCATTCTCATATTTATTGGTATGTCAATTCTGATCGCCCATCATGACTATTAGATAAACATATGTTGTTTATATGTATAACTATATATAATGAATAATGCTAAAAACTATGTTGATTATCATATATCATTGTTGATGACTAAATTGCCTATGTTGACAATTATGTGAAGTGTTCAACTATTTGAATCCTATCTTGAAAGGAAGGGCCTAAGGTGTAAGAAAACGGGGTTGCCAAGGCTACGTAAGTAGGCTGTCCTAGAATGGACTAGAGGGCTCTTACATCGGAAAACCAAGGAGCCCACTTACGACCTCCACAAGATGGTATCCGTTTTCTGGAAGATGAGGTAGGATGGGGAAAGCACGTCCAAGCTGCCAAGTGAGAGGGTTGCATTAGACATCCCTCTTGGACATGGTGTAGAAATGGATTCGGGCTCCACAAGATGGTATCTGTTTTCTGGAAGATGAGGTAGGATGGGGAAAGCACGTCCAAGCTGCCAAGTGAGAGGGTTGTAGTAGACATCCCTCTTGGACATGGTGTAGAAATGGATTCGGGCGGACCCATCATGTCTCTTCTTCCAAACCCTAATATGTTTGTGGAGTACTATTGATAATCTATGAATATAATGTGGTGCCTAACCCTAATTGTGTGTATATGTATATGTGAATATTTGTATATATTGTTTTTTATTGCAGGATTCAAGTCTCAAGGTGCATTATCACAGAACATTTTTAATTGGTGAGATGTAACCCTAACCCTAATTTGCTGCAATTGTGATTTTAGGGCAAATTAGCAAGGGGGCATCACATGCTTCATAGTTGAGATAACATTTATCGATGCAGCATTTCCATTATTGTTTAGCCTCTATCCTCCCTAGCACACACACTCCTTTTCATCATCATAGTTGTTGTGGAGGTAAGAACACCAACACGGGGTTTGACTTGGGCAAGACCCTATACAAGCACATGAAGGCAAGATGACTAATCCAAATAGAAAATTAATTAATCATTACTAAATTTGAGTAAGTGCTAGGGCACATTCTAAGTTATTGGATGATTTGTATTCAAGTCCGGCATAAGCTTAAACCATCATCGTTACTTAATGTAATGTTGTAAATTGTATCCCCTTATTTTCACACTCTTTTTGGGCCCTTACTTTAGTATGCCTCCTTCTGAGTCATTTTGAGCCTATTTTAGCCTTATCACGTCCAAATTGTTGTCATATGCTCACGAGACGATTTGATCCTATGACCTCGGCTTTTGGACTCAGCAACCACCTTTCTTTTGTTTCTTTCTGGGTGGACTATGGTGTTGAAAAGGGGCCCAAGTTTGAATATTTGTGTGTCAATCCTACCATTTGTGATCTTAACCCTATATTTTGATATGGTCATTGAAAAATCAGCCTATATGTAAAAATACCTTGAAAACCCTATATAAGGCAATCATTTATCATTCACAAACTAAAAATTCATAAGCTATCATTCCAATTCAAAAATCCTAATTACTTCATTACGAGCAAATCTATGTGCAAGGAGCATCACACTACAACTAATCTTCAAGTATGTCTTTATGATGGATTTTGTTATAATTTATCATGTTATTGCATCAACACTTGGAGGACTTATCTAAAGAGCCTTGCATCCCAACCATTATCATAAGGCAATATCATTTCAATTCAAGCATTTCAACTCAGATTTAGCCTCTACCCTACCAAAGCCAAACTCTATTTTTCATTGCCATAGTTGTAGTGGAGGTGGAAACACCAACATGGGGTTGGACTTCGACAAGCCCCTATATAAGGCTCGTCCTCATTTAGTTAGTCTAATGATAGGAGCGAGCAGTAGTAGTAGGAAGAGGAGATCAGAAATTGTTGCCAAGATTATGTTTCAGTTAATATACAATTGTTAGTAAAGATATGGTGGATCTTTGTGTGTTTTTACAACATTTTGCATGGTTTCTAATTCTCAAAGTTGTAGCTGAAGTTCATTGATTATAATGGAGAAACGTGGAGATATGTGTTGAATTCGTTGGTTCATACCATTTGTAGTTTGTTGATTACAAATAGCAGTGCATGGTTAGTTTGAACCCCAGTTAAGCACAAGTTCAAATTGTGAATATTCATTTAGATTGCGCCAGTAATGGGTATTTAGATGTGTTGGTTCCCAAATTAACAGATTGGAAATCCTATGAGCTTACCTACTCAATGATGGGATTATCCAACTGTCTTGGCCAACGAACGAGAGTGATCGATTATGATCCTCCTCCCCTACACTTCAAGCTCTGTATAACCAAGGCGAGTGGGACTATACCTCAACCAAACTTCTTGGCTTAAGGCTTTTTATAGCAGATAATAATTATACATTAAAGTTGGGTGATCTCTCAAGATGGCAAATGAATTCTAAAGATAGATCGAATTGTGAATATCACAACTATTAAATATTTGAATTTTGTGAGAATGCTTTAACAAAATGCTATTGAAAGAATGTTTTAAAATGATGTATTATTTGTTTTGAAATAAATACTGATGACTACTTTTTGCTTTTAATTTTCTTGAACAGAGACTTCAACTTAAGGATAATGGATCAGTGCCTTTCTTCTATTGGGCAATAGAGACAGTTCCTTCTATAATCCTATGTACAACTAAGTGAGACAGAGAACACCACCTAAATGCTCCTATCAACTACTCCTCTTCAATGTCTTTGATTATTTTATTATGCTACAACCAATCTTATTGAATTTAACCCAACCTTAATGAGCCCAATAAGATAGAATTAATAATGCCTGATAATTCTAATGATCAAATTGCAGAATAACGGGAATAATTTCCAAACATAAAGTTTTAAAGCAGCTTTATCTTCTGGAGATAAAATCATAAAGGACTGATCAATCAGGAGCGATCAAATCCATAACTCCAATTTAGAGAAAATACTAATTTATATTAATGCTTCATAAAGCCTTATGTACAATAGATCACTTGCAGAAAGTGCAGTAGAGAATAATAAGTTTTTTACCTTGTTCCTGATATCTTTATATTTTACACCACATATATATGTGGATGAATGGCTTTCACACCCCTTTAGGGTGAAAAGACACCACCCTATGTTAAAATTAAAAAACTTCTTTTGAAAATACTAATCAACAAATTAACTAATAACTACCTATCTTTCAGGTTTGGCTTTGGTAGAAAACCCAAAACACCTCGTGAAAAGCTAAGATTTTGACTGGAGCTTGGAAATTGGATTTCCTGAACTAGGTATTTTTTATATTTTCAATGTTGGATCGTTTTCATTCTCTGTCGACATCATCTTTACAGAAGGTCAAAATTCCAGCATCTTTGAAACCTTCGCTTACAGAATTTTGATTGTTCCTGTCACAGAGCTTCCTTCCTTAATGCCTCAACTTTTAATTGAAAAGTAATATAATTTTGTATCCCATTTCATGTACTCCATCATATCATCAATTATTGGGCATGGAGTTTAGGATGCCATTTTTAGAGTTTTATCACTATATAGGACTCCAAATTTTTCCAGAAATTTAGAGCTCCAACAGACTCTTTCTAGGGACATATGCTCCCTGTGAGCATAGCGAGATCCCAGTTATCTCTGGAGAAGCAGACCATTAGTTTATTATCCTCTTCATAAATTATTTGTCTGAACTTAATTTGGTGGCCCCTAGCTCCCAAAATGAATATTATTCTTTTCCTCTGTCAAAGACCTGATTCTGATCATGCAATAATATGAACTTTCTGAAAACATTTACTTCTATTCTTACATCCTTTTCACAATACTTATCATCAAAATTCCTTTTCATTTGATTTGAAAGGCAAGTGTTGTGTTTATAGTCTCCTTTGACCTTAGATAATTTGCATTTATTTTTCCTATGCATGTTACATCTTAGAAACCATTTTATATTGTACCTGCCCTTTAAAAAATTTATGATATCAACCTTATTACCATATGTGAGCTTGAAAGGATTCCTATGGTAAAATTTGAAATTTCTAATATCACCCCTTTTACCTTCCTTTTTACCTTTTGGTTTAATTTTTGTTATTGAATTCAAAGTTTTATTTTCATCTCCTTTTGGAAGTGAATTCCTTTTAACCTTTTGCTTCAAGATAGGCTTCTCCTTGTGAAAATATTTAGGCCTTACATGTTTCTTTCTTTTCCTTTTAACAATCTCTTTATGTTCTGGAAATATTTCATTTTTCTCACCTAGGGACTTTGGACATATATTATCTTCAGGAGTATTTTGTAGACATATTTTATCCACCTCTTCACATGTTATTTCATTTTTTCCTATGGTCTTATTGTGTAATATTTTTGAAAAATCTAGATTCTTTTCAAACATACTTTCTTCTTCTTCTTCAAACAAAAGATTCAGAAATATAGATATTTTAGGCATACCTCCCTGGAGATTATCATGTGGTTCATCACATAAGAGACTGTCTAATGTATCATAGTGCATACCTTCACTGAATGTATCATCTTGAGAGTCCTCATCTTTTTATAAACAAGATCAAAATCTTCATCCACGTATTCCGCTGAGATTTCCTCCTGAGATTTATTTTCAAATACCTCCTAAATAGACATGGATCCATTAATTTGTTTATCCTGGTGGATTGAAAAGAATTTTGGACCACTTTTGTCCATATGCCTCTGATATTTCATGTCTAAAAAATCTGAAATTTCTTTTGTACTGAGAAGGTCTTCTTCCTCATCATCATGGTCATTGATACCTGTTTCCATACAAATCTCACCATGTATAGATTCTTCTTCAACCTGATCCGAATTTTCTTCCTCCATGTCATCATTCTTTTCAATTTTATCTATTTCAACACAAATGTCAACACCCTTTTCATGTACAGGAGCCTTTTCAGTCTGATCACAAACTTCAATTGCATTCAAATTTGGAGCACTTGTAAATTTTTCCCTGTATTCATCCTTTTCTACCATCAATTCCTCACATATTTGATCAAGAAAAACTCTCAGTTGAGAATCATGGTAGATTCCTAACTCACAAAGTTTATCTACTAATTCCCTTCCCAGAGGCCTGATA
>MU224737.1:2975192-2991489 GCA_018584345.1 Thuja plicata
TGTATTCATCCTTTTCTACCATCAATTCCTCACATATTTGATCAAGAAAAACTCTCAGTTGAGAATCATGGTAGATTCCTAACTCACAAAGTTTATCTACTAATTCCCTTCCCAGAGGCCTGATATCGAAAGATATTTCCCGATAAGTTTTTATCATTCTCATGAACAAATGTACTGCAGGTTCACCTTCATATCTTTCCAAATTGAAGAATGTATCTAAAGAGGACATGTAAGATTCTTCTTCCATAATGTAATTTTGATTTTCTTCCTATTCATAGCACATGTTTTCTTCTTCCTCGCTTGCATCATGAAACATATCAAGAAACCATCGCTCAAATTCTCTCCATGATGAGATACTTTGTTCAGGTGTCATACTAAAAAGCAAACCTGTATGATTTGTCAATGATCTTACAAATAGTTTCATAATCACATCTTCTACATAGATGTGATAATCTTCAATAAATTTACAAAATGCCTGCAAATACTCAATTGGTGATTCAGATCCATCTCCACAACATTTTGGAAAATATTTTTTTAGCTTAAGAGGAAAATCTTTCTGACCACCAGGGATGTTATCGAAATTCAATGGTCTATATACTTCCATAATAAATTTTGGTCTTGGATCACAAAAGTTTGATACTTTATGTGAATATGTATTCTGGCACATACTGAATATCTGAATTTGTAGTAACTTCTTTCTCTATTCATTAGGTTCTTGTTAATAGAGTCGCCACCTCTTTCAAAGAGGAAAACTTTACTTATCTCCTTCTGGGTCTTCTCTCTCAGAAGAGTCACTAACTAAAATATTTTATTGAATAGAGTCGCCACCTCTCGTCAAGGAAAATATTGTTTGCTGCTTCCGAGTTCTTATCTCCAGTAGAGTCTTAATTACATCACCAGAGCTTCTAGGTAATCTTCAACGCTGTCTTTCATAGACAATTCCCCAGTAGAGTCGCCAATCTGTTGGTTCCCAAAGCCACAAATTGGAAATCCAAGAGCTTTGCCACTTCTCCAATAGGATTACTCAATCAGTTCTGGCCAACGAACGGGAATGATCCAAATTCCCCTGCACTTCAGGCTTCGCTACACCTATGCAGGTAAACCTTCACTTCGAACCTGATCACCTTGCTCAAAGCTTTTATATACCGAATTCAAACTTTGTGAGTTGTAATTTGGCAAATCCTCAAAACTCGATCAATATAAAGTTATGTGATTGCTTGAAATGATTAAATGTTTTATATAAGATTATTAATAATTGATTAGATGGTTGTAAGAAGGAAGATATAGATTTCTGACTTCAACTATAAATCCAATAACTATATTTCAATGATTTGAAAAGACCAGTGCCTCTGCTTATCTGGGCAATAGATTCAATTACAACAAGGATTATTACATACAACTTTATGAGACTATTTATTTAAATATCATCAATTACCCCTGTGCTCTACAAAAGACAAATCTTATATGCAATTCTCTATTAGTCCAAAAGGAATTTAATTTCTCCGACCAGAAATCCGATTAGATAGAGATAAGGAAACACATATATTTCACACTATCCTGATTGTCGAACAAAGAATGCAGGAAAAATCCAATGCATAAGCTTTATCAGAATAATTTAATAATTGCCTTATTAATCATAAAGGACAAATCAAAATTATAATTTGTACTCTCTGCCTTCAAATAAAACAAATAAAGACCTTTTATTTATCATCAAAATATAATATACATTACTTCATATTAAAGTCATATTTTAATGCCCTTATCACTCCTTACAAGAATATGAATATAATGATTCTATTGCTTTTTTTATCGAATGTCTCCCCTTTAGTCAATAATACAATATATATTTATATCTCATTTACTTAGAGGATGTGACTTTTCAAAAAGTTATATCTCTTCACTTTTAATTATATCCATACTATTCATTATAATCGCAGCCTTTTAGATTAACCTTCTTGACTGTCGGTACATAAGTATTATTAATACTTTTATTTTTATCTATCTCCATATGTTTGGCTTTTATGCTTGTTTATTCTTGGTGTATTCTATTTCTGCTTTTTGAGCCACTTGATAATAATTTCAATTGTTGGCACAAAGATTAGCCTCTCCGGATTCTTTTGACGCACATATATTTTGAATTTGATTCCATCGCTTGTCCATTTCTTTGTTTTCCAAAGTCCCCAACAGCTCATCTTCAATAAGTCTCACCATTCGTTGTTGCATATACATGGATAACAGTTGCTAATATATGCCGATGTGTATATTCATTTCATAGCTTCTATCGTAGTTTGTATCTCTGACGTGGATTATATCATAGTTTGTAGTTTCCATTTTATACATATCATCAATAAACGTTATCTCATACCGTTTCATCACTGACTCACCAAGGTGTTGTTCACCACTTCTATGAATTATCGTATACAAATTCTATACCATCAATTATGTCGCTGCTTTGGAAATACTCATTTCATTGTTTGCGCATTCAGTCTCATACTTCCATTGCTAATTTCATATATTATCGTTTTTAATGCTTTTTGTTTGCACTTATAATAATTTTAATTGCCGACAATAATGTTTTAATATCATCGCGTATGCAGGAGCCTTCATTTCGTGCTATCAAAAATCTCCATCATCGTATAAGCTTATGGTCTTTGTTTCCAATCTTCGATATTACCATTGATAGATATGACATGTCACTACTGAATTTTCCGCTGTGTACAATATATGATTGCTTGCGCAACATGATATCCCTCAGAATTACAAAAATACATCGCTCGAATATATCATCTCTCAAATGTTCATTCAATGATTTTAATACTGCCTTCGAACTATGCTCAGCACTGTGTATATTTATTTTGTATTACAGAGTGGACAGATGTCTTCATACGCATATGTTAAATCGATCTTTAACTCATATTGTATTTGCTTCATTTTATGAAGTCGCTGCTTCAAGGGTTGATTATTGCTGATTGGACATTCACGATGAGGTTTACTTTACTGCCTCTTGTAATATTCTCCCAAACAATATGTTTGTTGTCGTCTTTGTAATATGCTGCAGTTGTTAACATCTATGAGGAAATGAACTTTATTTGGGTTGACTTTGATCATTAATTGCTGGTGTGTATACTTCACTCCATTTGAATGCTGATATGATGCTTAATGTTCCAACGTTGTTGAGTTGAATAGTTGCCGACGGTATTTATTCAATAGTCTCTGCTATCTGTCTTATTTTGATCTCCACTTAATAGTATATGTTCATTATATCTTGTGAGCAACCAAGTAAACCTTCAATGACATCAATGACAAACTCGTCAAGTCTCCAACATTATTTCTCAAATGGAGGCCCTAATTTCCCAAAAATTAGGGCTCCATTAAGATGAATGTTTACAATATGAAAATTCTCCTTTACCTTGGGAGATTGCATCATGTTTTGTGTAGTTGTTTATGCATGGCGAAGCAAAGCTTGGTTTAAGGAATGCTGATATCCAAACAACATCCATTGTTATCATTGTCCTAAGGAAGTAGCTTAGACTCTTTAAACCCTTACCTTTTTGTCTTTATTTGAAGTTCAAGCCAGTTTAGTTCAAGTTCCAGTTGCTTTGTGCAAGATCATTCATGCTTTGAAGGAAAAGAATTGATTAAGTCCAGGAAAAATTATGTAAGTCCCTTTGTGATTACCAGCAGTATCACATCAAATTCAACTAAGTTATATCCAACACAAAGTCACTAGTTCGCAGTGTAAACTTTGGGGTTGCCTTATTTGATCACACATTGTCATATTGTTTAGCATTTGAGGTTTCCTTGTTCAAGAGAGGATAGGATACTTAGTATTTTATTCTGCATGTTGGAGTGGTCACAAAACTCACATCAACAAGCCCTCCAGGCTTTTCCAATTTAAGGTAAGATAGATTCTTATCCTTAGCATGGCACAAACTAACCAATTATGACAGTTCTTCCATATTACAAATTATTACTTGACTTCCCATCTAATATCCTAATCATCTCGTCCTATTCAATAATTGGCATAAAAGTGTAATTGCTTTGGGACTGATATGATATTATAAACTCTCTCACATTTTGTTCCCATTTGATTACTTGACTATGACAAGACTGACCACCTTCATGATGTTAGGCATGTGAATAATCTACACCATGATAATTACCTTAATTACACAAGAAGAATTGAAGCAGCCTACTTAAGCAACTTGAATATAATACCATATCTAAGCATTTGAAATCAGTATTTTATTGATTTCTTATCTTCCTAGCACTATGGTATAGCTAGTACCCAGTTTATAAAGCTCTTGAATTCAAAGGAGGAAAATGCACATGATACAACTAGATAAAAGTTTCAAAAGATAAGAAAGAAGCGGTCTTGTTGTGATTAAGTCCAAGAACAATTACATAAGTCCCTTTGTGATTACCAGCAATATCACATCAAATTCAACTGAGTTATATCCCACACAAAGTTGCTAGTTCGCAGTGTAAACCTTGGGGTTGCCTTATTTGATCACACATTGTCTTATTGATTAGCATTTGAGGTTTCCTTGTTCAAAAGAGGATAGGATACTTAGTATTTTATTCTGCATGTTGGAGTGGTCACAAAAACTCACATCAACAGGCCCTTCAAGCTTTTCCAATATAAGGTAAGATAGATTCTTATCCTTAACATGGCACAAACTAACCAATTCTGACACTTCTCCCATATTACAAATTATTACTTGACTTCCCATCCTATTCAATAATTGGCATAAAAGTGTAATTGTTTTTGGACTGATATGATATTATAAACTCTCACATATTGTTCCCATTTGATTGCTTGACTATGACAAGACTGACCACCTTCATGACGTTAGGCATGTGAATAATCTACACCATGATAATTACCTTAATTGCACAAGAAGAATTGAAGCATCCTACTTAAGCAGCCTGAATATAATACCAGATCTAAGCATTTAAAATCAGTATTTCATTGATTTCTTATCTTCCTAGCACTATAGCATAACTAGTACCCAGTTCATTAAGCTCTTGAATCAAAGGAGGAAAATGCACACAAGACAACTAGATAAAAGTTTCAAAAGATAATAAAGAAGCAGTCTTGTTGTGATTAAGTCCAGGAACAATTACGTAAGTCCCTTTGTGATTACCAGCAATATCACATCAAATTCAAGAGTTATATCCAACACAAAGTCGCTAGTTTGCAGTGTAAACCTTGGGGTTGCCTTATTTGATCACACATTGTCATATTGTTTAGCATTTAAGGTTTCCTTGTTCAAGAGAGGATAGGATACTTAGTATTTATTCTGCATGTTGGAGTGGTCACAAAAACTCACATCAACAGGCCCTTCAAGCTTTTCCAATATAAGGTAAGATAGATTCTTATCCTTAACATGGCACAAACTAACCAATTCTGACACTTCTCCCATATTACAAATTATTACTTGACTTCCCATCTAATATCCTAATCACCCCATCCTATTCAATAATTGGCATAAAAGTGTACTTGCTTTTGGACTGATATGATATTATAAACTCTCTCACATATTGTTCCCATTTGATTACTTGACTATGACAGGACTGACCACCTTCATGACGTTAGGCACGTGAATAATCTACACCATGATAATTACCTTAATTGCACAAGAAGAATTGAAGCAGCCTACTTAAGCAACTTGAATATAATACCATATCTAAGCATTTGAAATCAGTATTTTATTGATTTCTTATCTTCCTAGCACTATAGCTTAACTACTACCCAGTTCATAAAGCTCTTGAATTCAAAAGAGGAAAATGCACACAAGACAACTAGATAAAAGTTTAAAAAGATAAGAAAGAAGCAATCTTGTTGTGAAAGTTGTACGCAAGTTGAGTCTTGATTGAAGGAAAATTTTGAGATAAGAAAGAAGCAGTCTTGTTGTAAAAGTTGTATACAAGTTGAGTGTTGATTGGAGGAAAGTTTTAAGAAAGAAGCAACCTTGATGTAAAATTGTATGCAAGTTGAGTCTTGATTGAAGGAAAGTTTTGAGAAGTGAGAAAGTGGAAAGGAGTCAAAAGACAGGTAAGAAAAAATTCTCATATGATATTATTACTTTTGATCAATGCGACATGAAGGGGAAAATGCAAACTTAAATACAATGATTGTATCCACCACACATAAAAGCCGATTGTTTATTTGTTTGAAAAAAAGGAATTTTAACCACTCTATGTCCAAAAGTCCACGTTAAACCATCCCTACAAAGTTTGCATTTGCCATAAACGGCTAGTTTCAAAAAGATTACAAAGTTGTATATTGGCTATAAATGTCGACTTTAAAACAGTCTATACCAAACAAATAAGGCATCATACCTCGATGACATATGTTATGCCCTTAACCAATTGATTGTATTGAGATATGTGTAGCTGACTTGTGGCTAGCATAAACCTTAATTAAATTATATAAGCATTTATATAGTCCTATATAGGTAGTTAAGTTGGCATAAGTGACATCCAAGACCTAAGTAAGGTATATATATGAGTTAGTGATTAGTTTAAGATCATCATATTATCAATCGTATTCTTACTAGAGACTTGTGGAGGTTTTCCCCTATCAAGTATTAGCAGCATATATACTTCATTACAGGTGGTATTAGAGCATGGTGTTGACATCCAAAAGGCAGAAAACAAGGCCTTTTCTTCAATTTTGGAGTTCAAATTGTGTAGCACATCTCTTTCAATTTGGTGATATTATTTTATAATTTTTTGAATGGTTGCTACAGTCCAAAATTGAGGTCAATTGGAACAAAATTGAAAGAGTTATTGCAAAAGTGTTTTCATCAATTTTTCTCCCAAGGCTGCAAATCAGCAAATTTCTTGGAGCTAGAAATAAGTGAGATCTAGGCCCCAGTTTTTTTTTGCTCTGTAATCCACCTAAGCAGTAATTTATATTACTTAAAAAAATGTGCATTACATGTATAAGAGGGAAGATCAAAACCCTCTCTGTAAAACGAAGTTCTACAAGCTATAACATTAATAATTACATCAATTACATATTAAACATCCTCCAAGACTGGCCCCTCAAATCCACTCTAAGTGAGGCCTTGCCATATTCCTCCATCTTCTATCTCTGGAATAAAAATTTGTCTTAGCAACAGTAACATATCAACTTTCATATCTCCCAAATCGAGAAGAAGCCAGGAATTTTGAAGATATGTCGGAATTCACCCTGTGATGGTTCTCATCCGTCAAAAACTCCCTACCTAGAAGCATCTTAATGGCTTCCACCTCCAACGTTTGAATGCACGGAATCCTATGGCCAGATATTATGCCTTTCAATCTCAAATCCGAGACGTTACCAAAAAATGTTGACTGCCTCACACTACATCTGAGACAAATTAGGGAATCCATATTTGCTTAACAACTCCTTTATGGACAATGCTTAACAAGTGCTCACCCAAAGGAAAAATTGTGAAAGCTTCTCGCCTCCCCTAGGCCTTATAAAGCCACTCGCACACGTAAAATCTCTCAAAACACAAGCTTTAATATTCAATCTTAAATGAACATCATATCTCCTTACTTTTCCGTATGTATGCCCTGAGGGCGGTGACGAAAGCAATTATGTGAAAGAATGCTTATAAGGATGAAATTTCATCTCATGTTAAAATGCCTTCTCCCACTTTTTGCAATAATTACAATTCCAATTAAATCTGAATCATGTGAATAATCACATTCGATGTCCCATTCGCCGCCAAGTTCGCTAGCATATATGCTTCTGCATTCCCTTCACAATAGATGTGATTGATCGTAAAGTTCTCCATCTTGTTTACTATAGCTAAAATCTACTCTAGAATAGCCTTTAATTTCCAATTAGGAGTATTTCTTGATCTAATCGCATTTATCTCATTAGTCGAGTCCCTTTCAAAAATTATTTTATTAAATCCCAACTTCCTGCATAATTTAGCCCCATGAAGCAAAGCTTTGAACTCTACTTTGCAATTGGTGCCAAAATTTAGGTGTTGAAAAGAAGAAAAGATGATCTTCCCTTCCCAATTTCTAAGAATGCAACCTATACCAGATATTCCCAGATTACCCCTGGAGGCTCCATCAAAATTGAGTTTCACCTATCCCACTGGATACAACATTTCTTCTATGCAACTTTGTGTCATTTTTACAAGCCCCTATCCAGTTAGGAATCCTCAACCACTCCAATTGAATCTCATTTGCCCATCCTACTCCGAGAAAGAGACACCTTTTGGAGCAAGGCCACTTCTACCTTACTTTGAAATGATTCCAAAGATGTACCTTTCTCCTAAAACAGTCTCCTATTCCTCTCCTTCCATATCTCCCAAATCAAGATTGAAGGACAAATCATCCATAAGCAATGGAAAGCCGCAGATATCTTAACAATTGGCCAACTTTGAAATAAGCTTTAAATATCTTTAGGAAAGACACCAATCCAACCTAACTTGGCACAAAACCATGTCCAACACCTGAGGGAGAAAGGACATCCGCCTAATAAATGATCAATTGTTTCTTCATCCTATTTGCATTGCATGCACATAGAATGACCAAAAAATCCCATTCTCCTAAACTTGTCAACTGTAAGAATCCGACATTGCAGGGAAGCCCAAATGAAGATGCCAGCTTTAGGGAGAGTGTACTTATTCCAACATAAATGAAGGGAAAGCTTAGAGCGAGGACCTTTGTTATATATAGATAATAAATTATATCCATCCTTAACATTATAAGATCCATCTTTAGATCCACTCCAAATAATATTGTCATGTCCCAATCTGAGTGAAAGTGATTTGCTTTCAATCTCTCTTTTTAGAGAAGAAACTTCATCAGGATCTACGCCAGGGTTACCAAAATCTAGCCACTTCCAATCATACAAGTCACCATCCCCTATAATCTCAATATTGTCTCTTCACCGAACACCCCATCTAGTAGTTGAGATTGACTTAATATTAGGAGCCACATTCAAACTATCTAAGTTGGGACATCATGCCAAAAAATCTGACCAAAACAGTGCTCCCCTACCATCATGAATGTCCCAAGTAATATAATTTGAAATGACTAATTTGCATTTCTGCATGAAATTACACTCATTATCCATTGGGAGGTTTACTAGTGGATAAAATATCACAGTCTCCATCAACATTTAAATATTTGTAGTGGAGAATTTGGGCCCATTTCCTATTCTTCTCTTTATGCGTCTTCCAAACAAGCTTTGCCTCCAAAGCTAGGTTCTAAACAACATGCACTCTAATCCCTAGCCCTCCATCTCTAGACTTAGAAATCTTATCCCATGTGACTAAGAAATCTTATCTTTATCAGCTATTGCCCAAAAAAACTTCCTCAACATCTAATTCAACTTATTTGAGACTCTTGAGGGTAGTGCCATACATAAAAAAAGATAGATAGGCATGGCCAAAAGTACAGACTTGATCATAGTTAGCCTTCCAACCCATGACAGCCATTTGCTTTTTCCAAGATGTCATTTTCTCCCCCATTCTACGCTTCAAACCTTCCCATAAAGTAGTAGTTTTGAATCCTTTAGAAAAGGGAATGCCCAAGTATGTGCATGGAAGATGGCCTTGACTAAATTGTAGAATACTTAAAAGGTCCCTTCTATCTGCTTCTCTGTATTGAAGTAGAAAACCAATGATTTCTCTTTGTTGACTTCTTACCTTCCTGCCTTAGCATATCTATTCAACAAATCTTTAATATGGATAGCCTCTTTTCTCTTTGCCATACCAAATCGCATCGTATCATCAATGAATTGTTGATGCGTGATAGGACAATTGCTAGTTATTTTTAAACCTTGCAAGACATTAATACTTGCAAAGTGAGATAATGCCCTACCCAAGGATTTTGCCATAATAATGAATAAAAAGGGGGAGAGAGGATCTCCCTGTCTAATACCCCTGGAAGATTCAAAGAAACCTTCTAGATTCCCAATTACTAAAACCGAGAACTTGGCAATGGAGATGCACTCAAAGATCCAGTTAAGCCATCTGAGATTAAAGCCAAAAGCTTCCAAGATTTTCATCAAAAACATCCAGTTGATTTTATCATAAGCCTTTTCAATATCTAGTTTAATAATCATACCAACTCTCTTCACTAACAGCATAGAATGTATGGCTTCTTGTGCAATGATGACACCATCCAAGATAGATCTCCCTATGACAACACCTACCTGCTCATTTGAAATAATCTTGGGCAAAATAATTTTCAAACTATTTGCAATAGCTTTCGACATGACTTTACAAATCGTATTACACAAAGAAATGGGCCTATAATCATCCAAGGATTTTGTATTAGCTTTTTTAAGCACTAGAGCAATAAAGGTATTGTTTACTTCTCTAAGGAGATGTCCAGATCGCCAAGATGAATTGATAGCTTCATACAAATCAACTCCCAAGATATCCCAGCATCTCTGAAAAAAACTAGTTGTCCACCCATCAGGGCCAAGCGCTTTGTCAAGATGCAGTTGAAACAATGTTGATTTAATCTCATCAATAGTGAAACCTTATTGAGGACTCTATTTTGTAATGCCCCGCTAAGGAACCCTTGGAAACAAGGGTTAAATATGCATTGAACAACTTTTTATTTTTGAAACATAATTAAACATAGCATAAACATTAAGTATCTAAGTGCATCACTTAACCATATCAAGCAATTAACCACATCTCAAAGATAACATCACATGTTCGCACACTAGCGGAAGTCTTTACAATCACTTCCAAAGGTTCCCAAGCACTAACACATAGGCGTGAACGGAATAGGCTCGTTCAAGCCACCACATGAGAGTTTGGATCGCATCCACGAACCCCACGGATCATGAGCGGACCATCGTCAACGGTCGCCCATAAAGGGAGTCACAACACCCTCATGGCAATACAATGCAAGAAGCTGACAACGAGCAAGAAAAGGGCAAACGTAACCAGCGAATACGAATCCGATCTATTCTGATTGAAATGGCCTCTCCAAGATAAAGGGTATCCAAATCTAGAATTACTTTTCCGACAGACCATCTGTGTTAAAAGCGATGCAGAAACTTTCAAAGTGATGCAAAAACTTGCAAAAGCTATGCAAAAGTGATGCAAAAACTTGCAAAAGCGACATTCTGCATACTTAAGGTAGAAGGACCTTCCGGAAGACATAACTTTTGCATACGGCGTTCGTTTGACCCTGTTCAAAATGCGTTGGAAAGCTCTTGACGAGCTCTACAATATGAAGGACTAATAATCAACAATAGACATCATCACATTTGTCACCATCACTTTAGATCTATTGCAATCAAGAACATAAAACAACATACTACTCTAAGAATCAAATGCGTACATGAGCTTGTAAACATCAAGAACATATATATCAATGAATCTACTCTAGGAGCATAAATGGAAAGCATATAAATACATACAACTCGAGTCAAGTATGGCACAGTATGAAGCTCCCAATGCTCGAACACTCGGAATCTGGAGGAAGCCCACCACCTGTACACCAATCCCCAACGGTGAATGGTCACGCCACCAGACCATGAGGAACCCTCAAGCCTTCCCCACCGTGCCCAAGCACACACACAAAGGTCAATCATACAAAATGGCTTACAACACAAACAATACACCAATACGTTTCAATGCACAAGAACGCATCACAAGAGGATTCTACAATCACATCATAGGCATGAGGATGAGTAATGCATACAACTACTCAAGACGATGCAACATTCAACACATCAAGAAGTCCACTCCACATGAGGGCATCTTGGGAGCACAATGAAAGTATATTGATACACACCCAACCATACAAGCAACCAAGCAACACTATAGAGCTATTTCACATATAATGTTATTACTGAAACTGCAAGTATGATTTTCTATCAACGTCCATTTAATCATCCAAAGTACAACAAGGATACATCCATAGCTAGATATATACACACTCATGCCAATATCAGGAGAATGATTACTAACCAGTCATTTAGTGACCAACCGTCAAGTATGTCTCAAATCATATTAAATAACATGCTAACACTAATGCATAATCCCAATAGTCAAATAAACAATGTTAGAGCAAGGCCCAACATAATCCAAACATCACATTCCCACCCAAGGGTCATAAAGCAGAAAGCAAATAGGAGAGGCACTACAATTTTGATATTCCCCAACAACCTTTGGAATAAATTTGCAAAATTTTGTCTGCTCCCTCAAATTAGATCCCTCTTGAGAATATAGTAGAGAGCCAAAGTAAGTTACTCCACATTTGCTAATCTCCCCTGAGTCTTCCAAAATGGAGCTATCGGATTGCTTTAATGATATGGTCCTATTAGTATTTCTCCTCTGTTTGATGTTGTTGTGGAAATATTTGGAGTTACTGTCTCCTTCTCTAATCCATAATTCTTTTGATTTTTGGCACCAAATAATTTCTTCTTTGGCTAAAATATCCTCATAATAACCCACTAAATTCTGCTTTTCAAACTGCTCCTGATTTATGCCATTTTGCATCACATCCACTTGTAAAGATTGTACCTCTGCCTCAAGCTCCTTTTTAGAGCTAAACATATCTTTGAAATGTTCTTTGTTCCAATCTTTCAATTTCTATTTTATTCTTTTCAATTTAGAAATAAAAATAAACATATTTGAGCCGTCATCTAAATCATCCTACCACCATTCTTTCATCAAATCAAAAAAAAATGGGTTCTTCATCCACATTATTTCAAATTTGAAGGGACACTTGTGAGCCTTAGCTTCTCCCAAAATGTCTAGCTAAATGGGAAAGTGATCTGGTCCCGAGCATGGAATGATTTCACAATTCAGACCAAAATCAAACTCTAATAAATCTCCTCTAAAAAATAATCGATCCAATTTTTCCGCTATGTAGTTGAACCCTTTTCTCCTATTCATCCAAGTATAGTTCCCATTAGTAAGTTGTGAGTCCAAGAGATTATTGTTCTCCACCCTGCAAAATCCTTATTTAATTTGCCCTGAAAATGCCCCCTGCCTTTTCATGGCTAGATAAGACAGCACTGAAATCTCCCACTATAATGATATGTCTACCCTTGTGGATTTCTATGAAGGAACTCAAATCTCTCCAAAGTTCTCTCTTATTGATGCATGAGGAGGGATCATACACATTGATCAGGATAAGATTCAACTTAGAACTAAAGCTCCTAACATTGCACCCAAGCCAATGAGAGTCACTTCTCTCCAAAGTTCTCTCTTATTGATGCATGAGGAGGGGTCATACACATTGACCAGGATAAGATTCAACTTAGAACTAAAGCTCCTAACATTGCACCCAAGCCAATGAAAGTTACCTGCAATTCTATCCACCACAACCTTGTGAGAATTCCATATAACTACAAGACCTCCAGACGCACCCTGAGATGGAATAACCAGACCTTGTCTAAACGTCATTTTCCTCAAAAAAGATTCAAGCTCATGGCAATCTACTTTTGTTTCTTGAAGAAGAGTGATAGAGTCCTTACTCATCTTCAATTTATGCTTTACCAAGCGTTGTTTGTTAGGGGCATTAAGACCCCTAACATTCTAGGATATGATTCTCATTGTCCTTTGGGAAGGGGAGCTCCCTTCCCTGATCTCAGTGTCCATGAAATCTTCGCCTACCCTTTAGCATCACCATCTTGACTCCTTAATTCCTTAAGAGGGTTTCTCCCTTCTGATTTCTTTGGTCCACAATCTAGACAAGATTTGTTAGCCGTTGTTTGAGAAATCCCCAATGGCTCCATTAACCTTTCCTTTTTTTCCTCTGATTCAATACATTCTTCATTACTAAAGAGAAATTGCTGATCTGTTTCCAGAAATTTATCTTCATCCTTTAAAATCATAGCCCTGTTATCAGTGTTTTGTTGTTCCTCTGCCTAAAGTTGGCACACCTCCCTATCCAACTCCTTATTGCCAATAATATTCACCATTGTATTAAAACCTCCTCCAACACATAATCTTCTAACACTTTATATGATTCCCCTACAAACTTTGGAGATTGATCATTATTATCTTTCATTGTAACAATTTTTGTCTCTCCTAAATGCACTTAATAATTATTAATGACAATTTCACCTTCCTCTAGTTCAGGATCGCCAACTTGAATAGCTTGATCGCAGAAAACCTTAATAACCTATCTATGCTTTTGAGGCGAATATGGAAACAGGGACTTGAAAATTACTCCTTCAGAATCATCACCTTTACTTGTATCATTATACAAAACAACATCCCTTCCAGAATCTATAGTAGGATTTTTGCCTTCCTTTGATATAGACTTAATCAAAACACCACTATCATCTATTATCTGCCCCCTCTGAACCCGCTACGGCCTTCTCCGATCCTTCCTTAGGAAATGATGATACCATATTACTAGAACATCTAACTTTCGTACGCTGGTAAAACAAACATTTATGCCCTATCTAATCCTTATCAATACATGCCTTCTGCTTCCACTTCCCAGATTCTAAGATAATTTCTACCTCTCCAATAACCACAACTTCAAAAGGAATTTCAATAAGAATTCTAGGCTTCGAATCATCCATTCCATTAATAATTTTTTCTTCCACCCCAATGAATTTACCTCTAGTTTCCCCAATCATAGCCAAAACTTCACAATTCCAATATTATATTGGAAGATCAATAAGAGAAATCCAAATAGGTTTATACTGAATCTTGAATTCAAATGGGTTAAAATTTGGCCTCCAATCTAAAATTAGAAAAGAATACCCTTCAAAGAAAAATGGATCTCCTACCATAATATCATTTTTTAATGCCATAATAATACATTCTATACAAAAAAAACAATTGGAAAGAGCATGAATACTAACCCTATCTTCAAAATTGATCTTCCACCAATTGATAATATCACTCAATCGCTCTCCCGGACCAAACCATTTGGTGAACAAGGCTCCATCCTTCAAACGCTTCACCTTGGATGCCAAGACCTTAGTCGGGATTGTGATCGAAGACAGTTTATTTTGGAGAGTTGTTGGAAACTTGTTGGTATCCAGATTTGCATGAACCAGATTTTTCCTACTCCCTTTCCATCGATAAGCAAGTTTCCCGGCAAAAATTTTCTTCCCTCCATCAAACTATCTAAAATAATTGTCTTGTATTCTCCAACCCCTTAATGGTATAGCACTTACCCCTGTAACAAATGAGGGTATCTCCGACCCGACATAATCGAAACGCCTCTCTCTGTTATTCTTAATATTCGCATATTGTCGCCCTTTGTTTTCCCGCTATTGCTTATTCCATTCTCCGAAAACCAAGCAAGGATTTCCAGGGTTCTTGACTTCCTCCTCTCACCACATTGCATTCTCTTTCAATGAGTAAAAGTTGCTGCAAAAGAATATTATGCTCCCGTCTCTCTTACTTCTTCCATATCCCCCCCAAGGATCTAGGTCCTAGTTAGTTACAATAAAAAATTAGATTACTTTGATTTGTTCTAAATAAATTATTGTGAAAACTGTTTTGGTGGCATCATGGTGAGAGCTTCAACAAGAGGTAAAGGAAGGACTTAAATCATTCATAGAGAAACTCTTGAAAGAGATGATTCATTAATAAAGGAAAGGAATACCATAATCATTGACAATAAAGGGAAGAAACTAACAAGATGAAGGACGAAATTTTGTTAATGTAAAAGCTAAGATAGGAGTTCTCAAGACAATGTTCTCAAAGACTAAGGTTCTAGAGATTCACAGCCATCAAGTGTCAGCATAAGACTTTGAAAGAAAATGTGTCTTTTAAAGACCATAATGCTTTTGGTTTTGACTCAAATCCAAAGATGGATCATCACCAAAATAATAATATGACTAGGCGCTTTACACCAAAAATGGATATGCAAAAGTTTGCAATTGGGTTTGCCAAATGGAGCAAATCTTTGATCCTCATCATGTTTTGTGTCAATGAAAGGTTACAATGGCATCCTTATATTTGAAATCAAACGAATTCATTTGGTATTGTTGGCAATATGAAGAGAAGAAAAAGAAGAGATTTTTTGTCACATGGTTTGTTCTCCAAGAGGAACTCACTACACATTATGGGGACAATCTTATGGATTACTATTTCAGCCAACTTGCCAAAATAAAACAAACAGGTACAATCAAGGACTATAATCAACAATTCCAAAGTTCGCCTTTAGGGCCCGTTTGGTTGAGGGGTGGAATGGGAATTGAACGGGAATTGGCATTTCCGAATTCCCAAAATGTTCAATTCCCTGTTTGGTTCCAAAATTAAAAATTAGAATAGGGTTATGCCAATTCTAATTTTGGGCCTTTTTGAGCATTCCACAATTCCCCCTCAGGACTAGG
>MU224737.1:2992765-3008779 GCA_018584345.1 Thuja plicata
GTGAACCAAACAGGACAGCCATATTCTAGAATTCATTTTGAGAATAGCACAAACCTAGAATGGATTCAATTCTAGAATTGGCAATTCCAGCATGCACAAATTCCGCCAACCAAACGGGCCCTTAAAGCGGAGCATGTTACAAAGGAAATTTTGAAAAAAGCAATTCTAAGGGTTTTAAAGGACCTTATCAAATATGAGGTACACATGTTCGATCCAACTTTGATTTCCAAAGCAATGATTATGGAAAGATACATAGAGGAGAAGCAAATAGGCAACAAGGGTTTGCAAACAAAAGAGATAGATATACTTCTACATAATCACTTCCTCAAACAACCAAACTAACATTGAGAAAAATTAAAGAAAAGATGGCAAAAGGGTTATGTTTTAACTAACAGTCGAGGACATTAATGTACTAAAAAAAAATTTGTCTACATTGAAGGACCAAGGGAGAAAGACAAAGAGGAAGAAGTCGTAAAAGAGAGTAAAAATGAGATAGATGAGGAATCAGGAGATACCCAACCAGCCATTTCTTGTCATGCACTTTCCAAAACTAGCATCCCACAAACTCTCAAGTTAGTGGGTTTCTTGAAGAATGAGAGCATAAGTGTCAATAGACTCAAGAAGCACTCACAATCTTGTCAACATGAAGTTGGTGCTCATATAAACTGTTTGACATAACTAGCTCTAGAATTTCATGTCTTGATTGCAAATGGGGGTACTATAAGTTGCTCAAGAAAATTTCATAGCATTTACTTGACCGTGGGAGAATACTAACTTATTGCTTGATGTTTGCCATCTCCATAGTTACAGTAGATATTGTGTTGGTAGTAAGGTGGCTTACTACAATGGGGACAAATGAGATGAACTTCTAGGAGCTATTCATGTGTTTTCAGTTTTCACTCGAAGGGCAAGAAAGATGAATAAAGAGAGTTGCATGCAAAGCTTCTACAAATGATAAACTATCATCAAATGCAAAAGATGCTTTAAAAAGGGATCGATAGCATTGTAGCCTGATTGTTTTCATTAGCTACCTATCAGTTAAATGTTCCTGCACAGCCATATCTGCAAGCAATTATAGATAGTCACTCGGTAGTTTTTGGAGATATGTCAAAAAAAATCCTTTCCTAAAAGAGGTCTTGATCATGCATACAACTAGTATCAAAGTGTCGATTACCCAACATCAAGCCTAAAAAGTAGCCTTATGTATAAAAAAGTGAAATTAGTTAAATGTTTCAAGAGATGTCAAAGGCAAAAATAATCAAGCATAGTTTGAATGCTTTTTCCTCTCCAATGGTACAAGAAAGATGACACTTGGCGAATGTATCCTAATTATAGACAAGTCAACAAGTAAACCATAAAAAATAAGTTTTTGGTTACAATAAGTGATGACTTGATAGATAAGCTTAATGGTATTGTTTAATTTACCAAACTTGATCTTTGTTCAATGTATCATCAAATCTAAATTAGAGATGAGAATATACATAAGACAACTTGTTGAACCCTTGAGGGCTAGCATGAATTTTTGGTTATGCATTTTAGGCTCACAAGTGCACCGTCTACATTTCAAAGTTTGATGAACTTTATCTTCGAACCATTTCCACTCAAGTTTGTTTTGATATTTTTTGTGGCAGCTAAATATCTAGCAAAACTTGAGAGGAACACTTTGCAAGTCAAATTTTGGACATTCTTGAACAGCATTAGCTTTAGCTAATGCCATCCAAGTGTGTGTTCAAAGCAGTGTAACAAGACTCGGTGAGTCTGAGACAGTCTAAAGCGAGTCAAGCTCAACGAGTCTAGGGGACCTAGAGTCAAACTCGGTCGAGTCTTTCCCAAACTCGCTGAGACTACGGACTCACCAGACTCATTGAGTTCAGGCAAGTCTAGGCTTAAGACTTGGACATTTTATTTTTTATTTTTTTGAACTCGCAAAAATCAATGCTTTTTTGGTTTATGAAATGTCCACCTAGGATTTTTTTTATAAGTATAAATTCATATGGTGTCCTCCATGAAATTTTGTATGGTTTTGTAGGTCTTCATTTGGAATTGGTAGTAGGGGCTCTATCATCAACCTCGCCTTGTATCGTGAAAAGGAATGCGCCACGGGCACTGCCCCCAAGCCTCACAAGGGGCGCTGTCCCTTAATCTTACTAGGGGCATTTGCCCAGACCCCTCCAAGGGGTGCTACCCTCAA
This sequence comes from Thuja plicata, assembly GCA_018584345.1. Lineage (NCBI taxonomy): Eukaryota > Viridiplantae > Streptophyta > Pinopsida > Cupressales > Cupressaceae > Thuja > Thuja plicata. The sequence goes on from MU224737.1 coordinate 2,994,957, forward strand.
CCTCGTTTTGGTGTTGCCCCCAAACCCCCATCAAATTATAAGTCTAAGCATATAGCCAATGATGAATCATGATCATAAAAAATCTGCATAATGCATATCTCTTTTTGCAAATCTCTGCATATTCACAGTCAAAAGCCACAATCAAGGATTATCTTGTTTCATATATTGGACAACTCGTTTAGAATACAAGGGCTGCCATAGGCAAAGTTGGCATGCTATAGTCCCCGTATTGCTGAATACAAGTTAATGGCAAGAAATGCCATTTTCATAATGCAAATGGTATCAATCATGCCTTGCATAGACAACTGATAGAAGAATCCCATCTACTAGTATCCTAGATAAAGTCAAAATAGAACATAACCATTTATCTATTTACTTAACCTCTCCTCTGTAATGTCCCCTTTTGGGAGGATCCTAGATCTTGCCCTAAAATCACATATTTAATTGAAATAAGGAATGTAATACAGATATCAACATAAATCTTGGTTTAGATCTTGCAACCATGTTAGCTAGTATTTGAAATATAATTCATAAGACCAATTATTTCTATTTAGGGTTTTAGTCCTAATCAACAATTATAAGTACATACATAACAATAATTATCTTATTCTATTTAGATAAATCATACAATAACCATCCATGGTTCCATTTCCCATAATTAATCATTTTTAAGGTTTGGCAAGGAAATCCACAAAGGGTGCCCGATTATTGTTCAGCCCAATTAAGCCCAAGAGAACGCAACGCTTGACCAAAACAACTCGCCCCTTTGTCCACAAGCAGGAGGAACATCTCATGATCATCCCATCCCTTGGGGTGGCCTACTTGATTCAAGGAAGACTATTCAGCCCAATCCAGCCCAGTAGCATACAGCACCTGACCAAGACAATTCACCCCTTGGCCCACAAGCGACAAAAACATCTCTTGATGATTCCATCCCTCGGGGTGGCCTACTTAATTCAGGGGAGCCTATGTCTACCACCTCTAGCTAACATATTTCCTTCCATTCTTGTATGATTGCTTATGGGGATATATTAAAAAGCGTAACAAATTTATTAACATCTGATAAGAGATAATTAAAGAGCATAGATGTATGAGACAGTAACGAAAATCGCCAAAAGATTGCGACTAATCCGGAATAGGGGTCAGTGCTGATTTTTCCCCAAAAAATCGTCTAAAATCGGTCAACTATGGTCAATGATTTTTGGGCAAAAATCGTGTTTTAATCGACAAAAAAATCGCATTTAAATCATGATTAATCAGTGAAAAGGGCACCAAAAATGGGATTGCTAGTGCCGGGAAAACCCTAAACGGCGCCAAAAAACACCCCATTTTTCCTATTTATGATGTGTCGTGCAAGCCTATAATTAGAAACGACGAACCTGAAGTCCATTCTAAGCAATGTGAATCGTGAGCCTACAGTCGATTCTACTTGTTGTGAGCTGTGAGAAGCAAGAAGAAAACGTCATTTCCATCGCCAGTCGTATTCATCATTTTCATCGCCATTTCTAGGTATTTTGTTTATATCGTTTACTGGAAATTATATCGTTTATTTGTTTGCTACTGTAGACTAGTTGAGCCAAATGCTAAATGGTTCAAGTAAGGGGAAGATGCTACCCGAATCTTGGATATGTCGTATATTGTTGAGCATTTGATTATAGTGCAACCGCAGACCACGTATAGGAAAAACCTTTTTCTACATCACCACCTCCTTCCTGTATATATATGTATATTTCCTTGGCACTGTTTTGTTTTATACGCTAGGTTTTCTCTTCCCAAAACCTGGCGTGGATATTCATGTACTTGCGTTTTTTTTCTTTTGTTTTAGTATTGCTTCCAGCATCTTTTCATCCTCCATCAATGTATTTCCTTTTGTTGTATGTCTGCTTGTCAGTGCAGACTCCATCCGGTCAGCAAATTGAGGCATTTTTCTGCTCTTTGTATGTCTGATTTTCTTCCTCCCTTAAACGGATTCTTCATTGTTTTATTTTTGGCCGACTATTTTGTTCCATTTTTTTGTGTAAGCCTCTCCTTGTGGCCGATGACTTCCAGGCATGTCAAGGATTTGAATTAATAGTTTATGAGAATATAGGATATTTCTTTATGCTGAAAACTTCAAGATTTAGTAACATGAATTTGGGATTTAGTAATTGTTAGTTCGAACAGTATACCATTTAGTTAATTTTCTTTGTTGCTATGCCTTTGTTGCTTTAAGATTTTTTTTGACATAAGAAGTCTTTATTAGTTTATGTATGTAGTTAAAGGTAAATACTTGTTTAATGATAGTTCTTTTTCCCCATTCGTATTAACTTGGAGGTGGTTGTTTGTTCTTGTTTTTTTTTAACTGCTTGATTACGTAGAGTTTAGGATCTAAAATGCTTGATTCTAATATAATATGTTATTTCTATGTATATTTGTACTAGCATCTTTTTGCAATCAAACATATCAAACAAAACTAAGGTGTGGTTTCAAGCACGCAATACAAACAAACTTACAATAAAAGCTTAACATTCGTTCTCCAATTAGGGAAAAAAGTAGACACATACTTCCACTCAAAGTGACACTTGTTTTATGCTTTTTCACTTAAAATAAACCCTAGAGAGCTATCAAATACACATTCTATCTAAAAAGTAGAGACTGAAAATATGTAAGATGTAGCGATTAAAAAAAATTCAACAAAACAACATAAAGATTTTGGTGAACTGAATCGAGGAATTGTACAAGTTAAGAATCTCCAATAACCAGCCTAGCACCTACTGCAATACCAAAGATTTTAGTAAATTGTTGGAAACTTGGTGTGCTATTCACATGCAAAGAGTTTTTGGTAAGGTTTATGGTGGATGAAGTTGTGGACACTAGTCTAAACCCATGTTGATAGTAAATGAAGAAAACTTTGATTGAAGCTCTCATCAAAACAATAGAACTTTAGATTGAGAGTTCATTTTTTGTAGTCTGTAATTTTTAACTCTCAAAATTAGTAAAATGAGTCAAAAAAAAAAAAATTCAAAATAAGTGTACACCTACTGTTCGCAGTTATGTGATGGTAATTGAGTAAAGGACTAGTTATGTGATGGTTATGCGATTAGATGGTTGTTTTGTTCTTCTAGTTCTCTGATTAGATGGTTATGTGATTAACTAACCCCACTTGAACATTAAAATGCTAAAGGCTGAATTAAAATGCTTCTGCAGATTTGATTCTCAATCACAGTGTTGTGTACAAAAGACTTTGTGTGGACACATTGCACACCGGTTGCCAGTAATACAACAAAGGTTAAATGCAATTGGTGTTTGAATGATGTAAGTGGTGGAATTTACCGCTTCAAATGGCATTTGTCAAAAGAAGTGGGAAATAACACTACAATATGCAATAAATGCCCTGCAGATGTTGCATAACAGGCTAAAAGAGCTCTTGATGGAATTGCTGAGAACAAGACAAAAAAGGCAAGAAATGGGATTGACATAGGTTCCAATTCTACAGCGCTAGGAGGAATCAATTGGCTGAGGAAGATGATAGGGGGGAGGGTTTCAGGGAATCTAAGACTAGTGGGAGAACACCTACTATGGCACGTGGCCCAAACACGACTGGAGGGAACATCAATGAATTTTTTGCACCTTGTACTACACCAAGATCACAAACCACTTTGGAGAGTACGAGGTGGAGGAAAACTGTCCATGAACAGGCAATGAAGGGGATTTCAAATTTCTATTTCTCCTCTACCTTGGCATTCCATGCTTACATATCTCCATATTGGCAAGCTATGATAGATGGCGTTGCAGCTGCAGGGCCTGGGTTTAAAGTCTCGTCTTATGATACAATGAGGGTTGGTATACTCAACGATGCAGTAAAAGATGTTCAACATGTTGTTGAATAGCATCAGTTAGAATGGGCTAGTAGTGGGTGCACCATTATGTCAGATGGATGAAAACAAAAAGAAGGAACTGAACTCTCAATCAACTTCCTCATCTCTTGTGATAAAGGCACTATATTTCTGAAATCTGTGGATGCGTCAAATAAAATGAAAACTGCAACTGCATTGTTTGAGATGTATGACTCAGTAGTCATGGATGTGGGGCCACAAAAATAATGGTCACTTGTGTTGTTGCTGGGAAACTCATGACAGACAAATACCCCTCTATATTTTTTACCCCATGTGCAGTACATTGCCTTGATCTAACCCTAGAGGACATTAGAAAAATTGAATGGGTTAAGGAGGCATTGCAAAAGGCTCCCACAGTTACCAAATTTATCTACAATCACGCGAGGGTTTTGAGTATGATGCGCAATTTCACAGGGGGCAAGGAGCTAGTTCAACCAGGGGTGACAAGGTTTGCAACACACTTCCTTGCACTACAGACTCTAGTTCAACAAAAATAAACTTGAGACACATGTTTGTTTAGGCCGAGTGGATGGACTCGGGTTTCTCAAATCAAACAGATGGCGTGAGAGTGGCAAAGTACACGTATTCTACCATTTTTTGGGAAGCAATTGAACAAGTGGTACATTTTTCAGAGCCTCTAGTAGAAGTCTTGAGACTAGTGGATGGAGATAAATCCCCAAAGGGATATTTGTACGAAGCCATGGATAGGGCCAAGGAGGTGATGAAAGGTAGGTTGGAAAATGACAGGATGAGGTATGAGCTGTTATGGGACATAATTGATAGGAGATGGGATGGACAGATGCACTCACCTCTCCATGCAGTGGGGTTCTTTCTCAATCCATCATTGTTCTGCAACATGGACTTCAAAGAGCTTGATGTTGAGATCACACAAGGCTTGTTCAAGTGCATGGAAAAAATGTTTTCAGGCAAAGACCAAATGAAAGAAGTTATGTAGCGTTGAAAATGTATAAGTAGACAAGGGGATTTCTCTCATCTAGGGTTGTCGTGGAAGGCAGAACGACCTTACAACCAAGTAGACTCTATATGTATAAACTTTTGATAGTACATTTATTTTGTCAATGTGATCAGTAAATTTCTTAATATTTGAAGATATTCTTACATGATATCATCTCCTTGTAATGTGTTTTTTAGCTCAATGGTGGGATGTTTTTGGTCACGAATGCAAAAATCTGAGGTGGATGGCAATATGCATTTTGACCCGGCCATGCAGCTCTTCTGCTTGTGAGCGTAATTGGAGAGTTTTTGAACACATACATTCCAAGAAACACAGCTGTCTGACACAAAAACAGCTGAATGACTTGGTGTTTGTTCACCACAACCTTCGCTTGAAGTTGAAGAAAGCTCAAGGTTTGAGTTTCAATAACTTGCACTCAATTGAAGTTGTATTCATTGTGTTTTTTACTTGTGGGCAAGCACTAATTTTGAGTGCAAAAAAACAAGAACTATTGAGGATGACTCCCCAATTGACGTTGATGAGATTGATTCGGTGTTGCACCTCAAGATGATGATGTTGATGATTATGTTCTTGACCATGAAGATTTGGAAGTGGTGTGAATGGCCAACTTGTCGAGTAGTGTTCATGAGGAACCTAGGTCAGGGACTTTCCAAGGAGAAGCATCATCAAGGCCTCCTGCCCCCTAGCATGTCATTGGCTACATTTGATTTCTTGGAACTTTATACTTAGCTTATAGGTTGACTTTGTACAAAGACAAACTATATTGTAATTGACATTTAGACATCCGTCTCCATCTAGTTGTTTTTTATGCTATTGTGATATGTTTTGTGCAACACTGCAATGTAATCAGCAATATGAATAAAAACGATGAAAATCTATTTTATACAAATAAGGGTTGAACTCTATTTTATTTGCTCTCAATATATTTATGATGTGGAAATGCCCTTTCATTTAAAAAAAAGTAATTTATGACTGTTTTTCTTCAATTTTTTATGTTTTTTGTAAATCCAATGTTTTCCCGATTTTTTCAAAAAAAAATCCTCCTCTGGTTTGTCAATTTTTTCCCAAAACAATTTATGCTTCTATGGTATGAGATAACATTTATCCACATGGATCTAAGCATGTATAATAAACATATATTCATGCATACCACAAACGAACAAGAATGCTATTGCCTGCAATTTATAGTAAATTTTTATCTGACTATGTGCCTGACTGCCGATATCTTAAGAACTGATCTGCTCTTTATGAGCACCGATGCTAATTCAATTACTTTCCTTGATGCCTTTCCTCCATCGTGGTCTTCTGCCTTTCTATCTTCATATCTCTTGAAGAGACGCAACTTTTGGAATTTGCTGTCCTTAAGAGATGGTCACAACCTTTCTAAATGATACCTCTTCATAACCCAAACCAATCGCTGCTTTAAGTGTCTTAAATGTTGTTAGTAATTGATCACTGTTAGCATAATAAGAATAATCGCTCCTTCTAAAATAGAATCGCTGTCTAATATATTGTTGCTTCTATTAATCACTGTCCTCAAGTGATAACTTCCGCTCATTGCCATCCTTATTCAATCGCTGTTTGATTGCTCAGTCTTCTTGTAATCTTCGTCTTAGGATAGAAAATCATGAAGTCTTAGGAATAAGACAATTTTCTTAGGCATTGATAACTTCATTATGGCAGGGGCATGACATCCTCTTTGTTAATGAGCTTGTCAACAAAACATGCAGTATTGAAAGCTTCAAAAAAAAATACTAATAAATTCCTCACTTGAATATACACATCAGTCATTGAGACACAAGCAAATATCATGGCTACATCATCATCCAGGACCCATCTTAGATTCCAGCGCATGACTTGTCGTGATGTTGGAATGAGTAATGCATCCTCCTTTGAGCCAAAGTCTTATAATTTTAGTTTTAATATTTGTTTTGATGTCATGAATTTCATATTCCATGAGTTTTGTATACATTTGACAATATTTATATACTTAAATGTGTTATTTCCTTCAGCTACAATTTGGATTTATACTTGATCGATGTATACTAGTGACCATGATCAAATTAGCCTCTATTTGATGATGTTATTGTGTCTTTAAGGTTTATTTATTAAAAAATGCATGCAACAAGTTTTAAATCCCTAAAGACCTTTGAATTTCTCAGGTTTTTTAATTTGCTGAGTTCTTGCACCGAGTCTGAGTCTGAGTCCAAAATTAGCTTCCCAGTTCGAGGTGAATCTAAGTCTCGTAACTATGGTTCAAAGTCAAAAAAGTGGAATATCTAGGTTATAGTGTTTCACATGAAGTTGTTAAGGTGGACCCTCACAAGATCAATGTTATAGTTAAATGGAAAATCCTTAAGACCGTCAAGAACCTATAGGGTTTCTTATGGCTTATTGACTACAATTGTCAATTTACAAAGACTTATGGCCACATTCCACCATCTCTCACAATTTTGTTGAAAAAGGGTCCTTCGCTGGAAGTAAATAACTCCCGAGGCATATGAGACTCTAAAAGACCCTGTAATGTCCCTTTTTATTTTTCCTTTCTTTTAATAATAAAATCTAGCTCTCAGTTATTTTTGCACAATTAATTATTAATGAGAATTACTGTATTTTAACTAACTGATTAAATAATTAATACTAAAATTAGTTTTTCTGCATTACAAATCCTATATGGATAAGTCCAATTCTAGTTACCCGAAATTTCTCTAGAACATTCATCATGCAATGTGATGCTTGACATAGCATAGGAGTAGTAGTCATGCAAGAAGGAAGACCCATAGCATTTAAGAGCCGCCAACTCAAAGGTAAGAAATTGTTGAAGCTAGTTTATGAGAAGGAAATGTTGGGTATCCTGCATGTAGTCAAACAATGGAGACCTTATATAATAGGTTGTTTGTGGGTACTGCTCAAACTAACATAATAGCTCCTAGCCAGCAACTCAATGAGAGAGTCCTCGAGAGACAGCTACATCAAAATCATTACAAGCTAAACATGAGAAGCTAGAAGCATTCATTAGAAATAGGCTGCTTTGCCAGCTTTGCCTTTGGGTTACATTTCATAGGTCTTCCACATGCCTGCGTCGACTGCTAGCACACGGAACACTAGCAGTGTGTCCATGCATCCAAGCAGAAATCAATACCCTCCTTCAGCACAATTATTCTTGTAAAAATTGTTTTTTTTTTCATTTTCACATTCTCACTATGGATCTCTATAGAGTCAGTGGAGTACTATGAGTGAAAAAATTACAGATTTGAGTACCATACTATATGCCATCACCTAAATGCTTACAGAACTTTACTTGTTTGTGATTTGGGATACTTAGATCTAAATCTATTGGGTAATTTCCGGAGATACACTAAACAAGTTGCTTCCACCATTCTTGATCATTTATCCCACAAAGTCCAACTTCTTCAGATTCTTACTTCTGTTGTGAAGTTCCTCCATACAATTGTTTGATTTTTTTTGTTTTTGCCAAAAATAGGTAGAATCAGCTAGTTTAGACAAAAAAATGACTGCAGTCTTTGGTCTATGAAAAATTTTAACATGGTCATCAGGCAATCCCAGAATAAGAATAAGGAGTGTTTCTCATCCCCATACCCACATCTTCTGGTTAATGTATTTATATATAATATGGCTACAATTCATTTAATCCCATACCTTGATTAAACGATGTCTCGTCACTATTCTAGCACCCGAACCCCCAGATGTACAGGTGACTATGCTATGAAGTTTGAGGCACGAGAAGCAGGAGGGGGGGTCCTAATAAACCCTCCGAAGATAATTAAAGAAAAAAGAGAGAGCAGAGTATTATTCATTTCATCAAGAATTCTAACCAACATCCGCATATATGTATGTACAGATAGACTCACACCCTGTATGTATGTATAGAGTATAGACTCACACACACATATATGAGAAATAATGTATACAGCTTCTCATCAGTGTGTTAACATATAATATAGCTGCATAATTCATTTGCTCCCATACCTTGATTTGAATGGTGTCTCATCACTATTCTCGTACCTGTACCCTCACATGTACATGTGACTATGCTTCTAAGTTTAGGGCACAGACCAGGTGTTAAGTTGGATTTTTCTTCTAACATGCAGATGTTAGTCAGAAATCTTGAAGAAACAAATAATACTCTGCTCTTTCTTTTTTGTTTTTTATGGATCAATGGAGGGTTTATCAGGACCCCCCTCCAACCCTGACCTTGACTCACTATAAAAATCAAAACATCCGGATGAGCATTAAATCGCCAAAATACCACTGCAGTACATTAACAAATTTATACCCAAAAACAACATTCTCAACATCATCACAGGGACTCTTGGCTCAACCAAGGTACAGACTACTTACCATAACCACAGTGAAAATTTCACCCATAGCCAGCGCCACCTCTATCCGACCAGTTCCCAAAACCGTTGCTCCACTTCATAGAACAGAATCTCACTTTCAAGACCAGGGTCACCATCATGAAGATGCAACCTATTCATCCATAGAACATAATGGGTTGAAGGTCAACTCTACCAGAATCAGGAAGGTATTCCTAGAAGTATACCTTAACCGTGTTGACAACCTGACCTTGTAAGTGAGATTTGTTCTAGGAAGTGAAACATCAGTTTTGGCACCCAACCCATCCACCGGAAAAATCAATATCCGTATTTCATCAACTCTTCCATCATCCTAGGCAACTTAATCCATTTCAACTCCCTCCAATCTGCCACCCCCAAGGAAAATAATGTGGAAATATGAGAGCACAAGGTAGGTGCTACAGCAGAAGACTCTAGCCCCTAGTCCTATGGCACTACATGAACAGGTTAGTCTAAAATGAATCAGTTGCAATATAAAATCACCATCGTGTATGTTTTACGTCTAATATAAAGCCTGTAAAAGAATTTGTATGACCGTTAAAATATGAATTTCCATGTAATTTACTTTCTCTATGGTTGTGATTGGCTGAGGCAGTTATGTACAAGTATTGAGAGCCATGTACAGAGACCTGAAGAGTTGAAAAGGGCTTTACAGATTTTTAATAAAACAAAATACATTGAAAAATATAAAAGGCGAGAAAAGAGGCAGACCTGATTACGCTTGAGAGGATCAGTTAGGCGCCTGAGAATTTCAACTAGCGGAACAACAAAGGCGAGAGTTTTCCCAGAGCCGGTGGCAGCGTCAACGGAAACGTCCTTGTGTGAACATAACAGAAGGATCGTAGCAGCCTGAACAGGCGTACAGTAATGAAACCCGCTCTCATTCAATACTTTCAAAGTTTCTACAGATAATGGCGGGTCTAAATGAGAGAATAGTTTTTCTGTCAAACCCTTTTTCGTCTTGGACTTCATGTCCGTAGCCATAGCTGATAAATGCCTAACAAGCTTCTGTAATTGTTTAGGGTTTAAACCTTACTCCTGCATTGAACGTCGTCTAAGTTTCAACAACCTCCTATTCCAGCTTCCCGAGCAAACAGAGAAAAAGGTTGCAACAGTCGTATGAAAAAAATTCAGCCACTGGAGTGTATTTACTGAGGGTGTTAAATTATAGTTTTAAGAGTATTTTAAGGCTGTTAAACTTGAAAAAATTAAAAAATTGAAGTTCCAAAATTTGGTGGTTTTCTAATTTATGCGATGGAATTGTAGGAGAGGGCTGCATTTAATTTGTTATTAAAAAATATTTTTTAATAAATCATATATAAGATATTTTCCTTATTTCAGGAATATTTGTTTTGATTAAGTATAGATGTAATTTTTTAATAATATATATTTTAAAGATTAGTTTTATGCACCTTTTTTGAATGTAATTTCAATTCGATTAAGGCAATTATTGTGCTTTAATTTGCATGGTTGTTGCATCGATTCATTTCATTATGTAATCTCATCTTATTTCAATGTTATCTTATCTTGATTACAATGCTTTGTTCACCAATAGAAGGAAACGAATCTTATATTTATCTCCTTCTAGAATTAATAAAGCCATAGTTTGATGGAGGTGTGTAGCGGTTGGGGATTTGATTCACAAGAAGATAAAAGTGAAGCTTTAGCCTCTTGAGTGCATAAGGAGGGGTGTACTAAGGTTGAAGAAGTACAGAGGTGTAATGTCCTCATTTTTAGGTTCTCTAGGAGTGCAATTTTCACTGGCTTTCTATGTGTAATGTTCTCTTCCTAAGCGAGTTTAGCATGGTGGAGTCATTAGCCTATTCAGTTGATTCCCATGGGCTAATGGTTAGGGTTAGGGAATCTTGGAAGCAGTATTAGCTATGATTTCATATTCTAAAAGTTGAATGAGTATAACGCTTTTTCCTAGAGCTTTTTTAGGTTAATTCTCCCATAGTATTTTTAGTAAGTCAGTAATGGGCAACTGCAAAGTTAGTTGGCATTCTTGTTATTTTTAGTAATGTTGGGGGAGTTGGGTTTAATGTTTATCATGAGACTTGATATAGTCTAGAGTATTAAATAATGATAAGTTATGAGTTAATAAAGTTAAATTAAAGATTTAACTTTATTGTTAGTTAAATTATTTAATGAAGTGACTATAGAAGCCTAATCAAAGGTGGTTTGTTTTTTATTAAAAAAGCAGCCAGGACAAGGGGGCTAACCTGAAGAAAACACAGTCAGCACGAGAAGTGCAGACTACCAGCACACCACCAGAGTCAGCAGACCCTCAGCCAATCCCTTTTTTGAAAATCAAAAACCAAAAACTAGACACAACAGGCCCCAACTTCACCATGAAGTTGGTAACCAACCTGTTAACACCATCAGACCCCAACTTCAATCAAAGGTGATTTGTTTTAAAGGATGGGCCTTTATTATTTAATGTTGCATTGGAAAATTAAAAATGGAAGTGAGTTTTATTAAATGAAAGCAAAAAAGTGTTCTTGAAAAAATAGCGAAAAAGACATTCCCAAAAAAATAGTGAAAAGTGCTCCTAGAAAAATAGTAGAAAAGACATTCCTATAGAAAAAGAAAAAAAATATAGAAAAAAAAAGGCATTCTTGAAAAAAAGTGACAAAAGAATTCTTGAAAAAATGTCAGTCTATCCAGCCATCAAAATATAAATCTTACCAAGGAGAGTTACAAAAAAAAGCCTCCTTGGTAAGATTTTAGATTTTGATGGTTGGATAACCTCCGCAAAAAAGAATAGCGAAAAAAACACTCCCGAGAAAATAGGTAAAAAAAAAAAGGTGCTCCCCCACCCAAAAAAAAAAAAAACAAAGCTATAAAAGGAGGATTAAGGCTCTCATTTTGGTATGTTGACTATTGTTATTGCTTATGATTTTGTTCTTGAAGGAGATCGTGCTTCTTCTTGTTGGTTTGTGAGGACAAAAACCCTTGCAGACAACATTCTCCACATTATTAAGAGATATAAACTAGAGGATTGGGAGTGGCTTCACTACATGAGTCACATTAGAGCTTATTGGGAGTTATTACTTCAAATTTTAGTGGTGAATATTACAAATTTAATTTATAGTGACTATTGTGAGAAGTTTGGGGAGTTTGGCAAGTGTGTTCATTATTTTTGAAATAAGCAGTAGCAAATATGGGTGCTAACCCAGAGGTAACAGACTCTAGAAGCACATTAATAGCGCATTAACAACATCTAGAGAGCAGAGAATTAAACAGTATCCATGCCTGCCTCTATCAAAAACATAAACAAAAAAAGAGCTTATCCACCATCTAGCAGAAGTAAACCAGTCCCAGTGAATACGAAAATTAACGGGAATGTTCAGCAGCAAATGCCACGTAGGGCTAAACTTTAAACAACGATAATAATTAAAATTTGTAATAGTACCAAAGCCCCTAGGGCTCGAACCAGAGCAAAAAACCAAAAAACTACCCCCCATAACCACTATTTTTTACCCCCAGCTTCTTAGACATAAGGATGTTGACCCATTCCTCATGGAGGAACTAGAACAGATCCCAGTTGTCTTCATCCTCCTACAACTTCCTCCTAGAGATTTTTTTCCTGCAAAAGAGAAAGGGTAACAGAGGAAGCATGCATAACATTGATAGCAAACTTACTGACATCGTCCAGATGACCGTGCATGCTCGTCACAAGGTAAAAGCATAATCGAGTGTCGCCTTTTAGGCTAACTCGACGGACTCGGCCGAGTGGGACTTGGCCCAGTCAGACTCAACTGATTCCAACACCGCCGAGTCTACATAGGCGCCACATGGCGCCAAACGGTGCCTACATGGCCGAGTACACTGGGTCGAGTAGGACTCGGCTGAGTAGACTGGGCTGAGTAGGACTCACTTGACCCAGTCCCTGGGATATTTTAAATATCCAAAAATGAACCCCGAGCCCTTTATTTGCACATTGAGGGGCCAAGATAGCAGGTCAGGGGCTTCAGGGCAAACTCAGACGAGTTCCAAGTAGGGGCCCCTAATTTTTTTTGTTTTTTTGTTTGTTTTTTTTTATTTTTTCCCATATAATATGTAAAAAATGAAAAAAAAATCACTTCGCATTATAGTATATTATTTTTTTCTTTATTTTTAAGCAATAAATGTTTTTAGGCTATATTATTGATGTTAAAAACATATAATTTACCCATAATTTTGAAACTTAAACGTAAACCCATTTATCTAAAAACATGTAATTTACCCAAAAGTTCGAAACTTAAATGCAAACCCAAACCTAAAAACATATAATTTACCCAAAAGTTTGAAACATTTAAACGTAAACTCAAGCCTAAAAACATATAATTTACCCAAACCTAAAAACATGTAAATTGTGCAATATGGATGTAAAATGCAATGAATGCAAAAAAAAATTTCAGATGGACACATGAATATATTCAATGGGGATGTGCACATGTTCATCTTTATTAATAATTGTGTATTTTGATCTTAAATCACTATTAGTTATGTGACGTAAAAAGAGACAGTTTTACGTCACTTAAGGGATTGTCAAAAGGAATTAATCTAGGCTTATATATATATATATATATATATATATATATATATATATAT